>PVKA01031525.1:0-26199 GCA_004027165.1 Ctenomys sociabilis | reverse complement strand
TTCTTCTTCTTCTTCTTCTTCTTCTTCTTCTTCTTCTTCTTCTTCTTCTTCTTCTTCTTCTTCTTCTTCTTCTTCTTTTTTTTTTTTTCAGAACTGGGGTCTGAACTCAGGCCCTTGCATTTGCCAGGAAAGTGCTTATTCCACTGAGCCATCTCCCTGGACCCTAAAATTCTTTTCTTAATTACATACTTCTTTTCTATCAATCTTCATAGTGACATCAAAAAAACCAAAATGGCTTAAGGTTCTACTGTAATTTATTATAAATTTCAAATGTTTATTGTTCTCTGTAAATGATTTAAGAATTTCTCATACTTAAAAACATATACTAGTGCAATACAAATTTCCAAGAATCACCTCATATAATATACAGGTATATAGTGTAAAACAATTTAAGACAACAAGTTGGTATTTCTAATCTTTTAATATTTAAGAGAACAAGTTGGTATTTCTAATCTTTCAATAGCGTTAAGATTTCAATACAGCATTAAATTTCTTCAAAATCTGCAACTTAGCTGAGAAGGTAGCTCAGTGACAAAGCACCCCGTGGGGATTCCATCTCTATTACCAAACAAAAACAAAAAAAGAAAACAAAGATGATGAGGAGGAGGAGAAAGAAGAAATAACTACAGCTCAGAGTAACTCAGTGGTAGAGTTCCTAAATATTCACAAAGCCAGCAGTTTCATCTCTAGCACTGCCAAGATGACTAATTTTAAAATACTTTTAAATTTAAATGGCAACATGCACTGCAGAGAATGGTAAAAAAAAAAACACTTAAAAAAGGTTTATATACACATGTACATGTCACGGTTATGGAAGATATTTTAGAAAAAATAAATCCAAATAGCTCAATAGTTCCTTAATTTTATTTCACATAAATGTTTTCATAAAAACTGATAGAACAGAATAATAATACAATTTCTTTTAATGTAATAATAAAGTTCTATTTTACGTCCCAGATATATATATATTTCCCAGATATATTTTACTTGTTGATATTTATGTTATCTATGTCTAGAAAGAATTAATCACTTATTTACCTCATAAGATGAAAGGAAAAATTTTAATCAATTTTAAGTGGTTCATATGACTGTCCCTCAACTCGGAAAATGAAAGATGAGTTACTTAAGCATTAGATGCCAAAACTTAGTAGGCAGCAAAGTAGTAGGAGTAGTAGCTTAACAAGGTGATATTATATAGAAATGCCATCCTTACTGCTTTTGAAATGTGTTTAAGAACCTTATTTTTCAACATATTCTTTTCTTTTTTCTCCTTTATTCTGCTTTAAACTCCAAGGCAAAAAGAAACAACAGCCTCTGACAATGGGCCAGTTCAAAAATCCAATTTCAAAAAAGTTAGCAGATTTGGAAATTCTACAGGAATCAAGGAATAGAGGAATAAAAGAGCTGATAAAGCCAAGCACTAATTTATTCATTAATTTAACAGAGTGTTCCCATCAAAGTTTAAACATTCAAGCAGAGATGATCCTGAAGGTGGCCACAATCTAGTGAGGATCAAAGACATGTAACCAGTAATATGTTGGTACACTGGCTTTCCTGAAACAAACAGCCATCATTTGAAGACTTTGCAAATTTCCACAGGTATAAATATTCTTGTGGTAGCCAATCTCAAGCTCTTAAATTTCTGAATATTTGATAGTTATTGTTTTGCACGTCTATATACAACTAATAACTAGAAGCAAGTATTTGCAATCTCAATAAATGCTGAAACAGATGATTTGAAAGTGCCATTAGATTGCTTTAATGGCATTCAATTAATTTCAATAAACATCTTTCGTTGTTCTATTATTTTTAAAGCATTTTGTTAAGTTTCAGAATATAAAGACTAGTGAGATGTAGTCCCCCTTCTCCTCAAAGTATATATATGCTGTGAGATGGACTATGACAATTACACAAATGACAGTAGTGTGCTTGAGGCACAGTATTACTTTTTGGTATGAAGGCAAACTCATGAAGGGGAGGTCACATTCATATAGGACAGAGGATTATAGGTTTCCTGAAGCATTTATCAGCTGAGGGTGGTTTTCCTGAACAATATATAGATCTTTGACAAACATGAGGAGAGATTAGGCTAAGCCAGAAAAGCTAAATGAACTATATGAACAAGGGTTTCACGCTCTTTCTAAAAACAGTGAGATACATTCAGAAACAGATATCTTTTAGTAAGCTGTGAAGAATTACCTTCTATGAAAAAAAGCTTCAGAGTAAATAAAGCTGTGCTCACAAACATTAACCATTTTTATTGTAACAACTAAGTATCAGGCATTATGTAATTCACTGTTATGCCCCTTTTACAGATGAGGAAAATCTATGAAGTGAACCAAAAAACAGTGAAATAGGCTATCTGCACATTATAGGCAAAGTTAATACAAAAAAGAATTAGGAAATGAAATCAATTAAACAGTACAAATCATACACAAGAAAAATGGAATGGGTTTATTGTGGGCTTGTGCACCAGGACTTCCATTTCTAAGCCAGGAAGAATTAACTATCAAACCACATATATCAATTCCCCCAAACCATGCTGAGGACAGGTCTACAACTGAGCTATCACTAGTCCCTACACCATGCTATTTTCAATGCAAGGGACACCAGTCACTATGTGCAAATGTTGCATTGTCTCCTTAGTGTGAGAACCTGAAAAAGGAAAAATGGAATCTGAAGGGCACAATAGACACTGTTAAAAGGGAATGAACTCATTCAAAAGGAAAGAGTCACTGAGTTGAGCAGAAGGATAGTGGGGAGAGAGGGATTATCTACGTATGTAAGCAGGATGGCTTGATCAACTGTACTGTGCATTTCTCCATAATACCCACACAGAGAAAGAAGGGTTTCACACACTTGGAAAGAAGCAGTTAATGCTTTAATTTGTTTCATCTCCTTTTTTCAATTATTTCTCCTTTTTGTCTTCTTAATTTCTTATACACTTTTTCTTCTTCCAAGTTCACACACATATGTCTGGTAATATGAATAACTGGTTGGCAGACAACACTATATATTATAATAAATACTATGAAATTCACATTATTTTGTTAAGAAAAAAATCTGTGTCACTTGTGATTTTTTTCTGTTTTAATTCTAATTTGTACTCTTTAAAATAAATAAATAGAACCAAACAAACTAAGGTAGGAGAAGGGATTTGAAAAGTATTAAGTACTAATACAACGTGATGTTTCCTCCTCTCTCCCCTCAATAAAATTGGAAAACTTTCAAAGTCAACAGCCTTACATACAGATTATTATGAAATAAAAAAAATCTTTTTTTTTTTTTTTTTTAAATTTAGGTCAGGGTCTACAGGGTGTACAGAGTCTCATCACATACACCATAGAACTGGTGATTCTCCTGTTTTCAGCGCTGGGATTATAGGTGTGTACCATCACACCCAGTCTTAATCAGCATCTCAGTATAACCCACGGCAGGGCAGGCCTGAAAATTGAACTGGAGCTACTGTGCTCTGCCTAAGCTGGCACTTTAGTCCACTGAGCTAGCTATCTGGCAGACCCCTTCATTTTCTTCTTTAATGAGTATCTACTAGAAATACAGATGATAAATGATCATTTCTTTACAGATAATGTGTTTTTGTTTGTAGAGATGGGGTCTCATTAAGATGTCTAGGTTGGTGTCAAACTCCTGGGTTCAAGCAATCTTCTGTCACAGCTTCAAAGTAGGACAAACTACAGGTGTGCACCACCATACTCAGCTGAGAATGTTCATTGTTTTACAAAACTAGCTAATATCTTCATTCTTCATACAAAGTATTCATTCTATCTTCAAATATACTTCTGATACAATAATAAACATACTGTTAATAATACTATGCAAAATTAGTTATGGAAACCACATAATGATATAAATAGTACCTATAAATATTACCTGTCATGTAGAAAGTTGGTACTAATCCTCTTTAAATTTTAATCTAATAGTGCAATAAATAGGTCTGCCATTAAATAGGAATTAGAAGAAGCAGAAACAGAAGAAGAATATCTCTCCTCTCATAGGCTTGGAAAAGCAGCTTATAAAATGTGATTCCATAACTCTCCAATGCTTAATAATAACAAATTTAAGAAAAGTTGTTTCTAACACATATTTTCTCTTGGTGTAATCTCAACATAATACAAGCACCTGCCTGGCAAGTACAAGGTCCTGAGTTTGATTCCCTAACTATGAGAGTGAGAGAATAAGAGAGAGAGAGACACAGAGAGAGAGATGAGAGAGACAGACACGCAGCTGGTGGGAGGGGAGGAGGAACAAAAGGAGGAGGAAGAGAAAGAGGAGAATGAGGAGGAGAAGAGAAGGAAGAGGAGAAGGAGAAGGAGGAAGAGGAGGAGGAAGAGGAGGAGGAGGAGGAGAAGGAGGAAGAGAAGGAGAAGAAGGAGAAGGAGAAGTTCAATATAATAGAAAAGCAGTCACTCTCAAAAAGTGTTCTTTAAATTCTTGGCAAATGAATTGGCAAAATAAAAATGAATCTAAAACTTTTACATAGAATCTACTTCCTCAGTCTAGTTCTATTTAAAAAAATATGTTCCAGTATATTACATATATTACATATAAATTAAGTATTAATTATACTTCTGAAAAGTTCTGACTAGATAAAGCACCACAGAAGTTTATCCTATGGATTATTTCTATAAAACTGCCATTGCTTCTAAAGTAGTTTTATTTTTGTTTTCAAGTAAAAGAATACGTAGTTCCACAAATTTCCATATTGATTTTTTAAAAGAAAAATAAATAGGTTCTTCAATAATTATGAGATTGCTGAGGTAGTGTTTGGAATTCTCCGTGTGAGCCAATAAATGTGAGGAGATGTACGGATAGCTGAAGCCTGGATCTATCCAGAATAGGTATAACCAATTGTGAAATCATGTCACAGATAAGTATTCAAAAATAAACCTACAGCCGGCCAGATAGTTCAGTGGATTACAGAACCTGCCTAAGCAGACACAGGGGCTGGGGATTCAATCCTTCACCTGCCATGCTGGCCCTGCCCCTGGGTGTGCTGAGACAGGGATTGAGGATGGGTGTGGTGGCACGCCCCTATACTCTCAGCACTTGAGAGGCGGAAAAACAGGAAGGATCATTACAAATCCAAGACCTTGTAGACCCTGTACTAAATACATTTTAAAAAGAAAAAGAAAAAGAAACCAAAGAACCACAGTATAGGCTCAGGGATAAGGCTCAGTGGCATAGCACTTGCCTTGGCAAATGCTAGATTGTGAGTTCAATTACCGACATCAAGATAAAAAGAACCATAGTGTATTCTATCTATAACTTTAAAAAACAAATGGTGTACTAACTCTGCAGACCAAAAATTAAGAGAAAAAGAAGGGCTGCAAGGACAGTCAACATTTTGGCCCCAGCCTTTCAGGGTCAGTGAGGACTCAGGACATAGAACCTATAATGTAACATCATTTAACTCAGTTGTGTCCCAAATTTTCTGATCAAGGAGGTTATGGGGGTCACAGAGGAATAGGGATAGATGATGTAGTGTGTGCCTAAACAGAGTCACATGGAGAGAAAACATTCTCTCAGGCTTTTACAGAGAGCAAACTGGTCAAGCAATAATCGTGACTCATCCACATGGCTGACACTGACAAAGAATTGCAGTACAGGGTTTCAGGCTAAGTCCTGAGGGGACTTGACTGACAGTCTCAGATACAAAAGTTACATTTCTTGTTATATAGGTCTTGCTTTATCTTGGTCTTAACTATCCAACAGAAAACTATAAAAACAAGGTATAAAAAGTAAAGCCATATTAATATACTAAGTTGTAAAAGGCTCAAGTCAACAACTTCCAACATTGCCAGTCATGCAGATAACCTACTACTATTATGGACTATTGGAGTATATTGGATTGCTTTGCTGAATTCATGCACCTACAATATATGAATGGCAATGGAATACCCATCTCTGACAAATGTAAGCAAAATATAAATGAAGGACCATTTTGTAGGGGAAAAATATATATAGCTGTATATACAAAATAGCGTAGATATACATCTACTTTCTTTTAGTTCAGTGAGAAGAAAGTTTTGAACTAACAGTGTTTGGACAAGATATCATGTCTGCATCTTGTACTAAGAATAACTACTACAAAGACAATGATATGCAATGTAGTAATTATTGTAACTGTCTCAGTAACCTGTCTTGAAACTGTCTCATTGCTACTTCTTTCTCACATAGTGAGTTCAAAGCCAGCCTGAACTACATAACAACACCCTGTCTCAAAAAAGAAAAAAACAAAACAAAACATCCTAAACAACAACAGCAAAAAGATAACAACAACAACAACAAAAAAAGTTCAAAGATGTAACGTAGTGGTAGAGTTCCTCTGAGTTCTCAATACTAAGAAATAAAATATAGAACAAAATTTACAAAAATAAATTACTCTAGGGTCATCTAGGTTGTTGCAAATGACACAACGTCCTTCTTTTTTAAGCTGAATAATACTTTGTTGTGTGTATTTGCCCCTACCTACCTATCCAACCAACCAGCCAGCCAGCCAGCCAACCAACCAACCAACCATCCATCCATCCATCCATCCATCCATCCATCCATCCATCCATCCATCCATCCATCCATCCATCCAAATTCTGATGGACACTTACATTGCTTCCACCCACCCATCCATCCATCCAAATTCTGATGGACACTTACATTGCTTCCACATCTTGGTTACTGTAAATAATGCTGCACCTAGACATGAGAATGCAGGTAACTCTTCAGAATCTTGATTTCAATTCCTTTCGTTTTTGCTTTGCAATTCCAAAATGACAAAAAAAAATGGTGAACTTCTATAAATTTACCTTTTTAAACATCTTTTTTTTTTAGGAAATGTCTATTTAGCTCTGCCAGTATTCAAATAGAAGCATGTGTCTGTTGATTACTGAGGTAAAAGAATTTATATTTTTTATTCTGAATGCTAATCTCATAAATATGTGTTTGAAAAATATTTTTCTCTCACTCTCTAAGGAATCTTTTTACTGTATTGACAAGAGTCTTTGAAGCATGAAGTTTTAAATTTTGAGAGACCTTCAATTAATCTATTTTTCCTTTTGTCTATGCTCATAAGGCCTCATCTAAAATCATGAGAGATGAGTTTTAAAACTTTAGCTTTTCTGTAGAGAGTTCTGGTACAGTCTGACTTAATTTTTCCATATGGTATAAGGAAATAATTCAATTTCATTCTTTAAACTACAGATACACAATTGTCTCACCACCATTTGTTAGAAAGATTACCTTTTCCAGGTCATATTATATTAGTAGTCTTGCTGAAAATTAATTGACTATAAATGTAAAGATTTATTTCTATGTTCCTATATCTGCCCTTATGCTGATACTACACTCCTAGTGTCCACATAAAATGTTAATTTCATTTAAACAGAATGATTCAAATTAGTATCTGATATCAAATACTAATATAAAAAATTAATATTTACTTTTAGTATTTCTTGGCATCAGATAACAAATTACATATTAGAAAGACTTTTTAGGTATATTTATTTTTAAATTCACTTTTTGAATCTTGTATTGTGTGTACATACAACAAAAGGTTTAAGTAAAAATAGGGGCTAGGGAGAAGACTCAGTACAGTAAGTGCTTGCCTGGCAAGTGTAAGAGCCTGAGTTCAATCCCTGGTTCTAACAAAAAAGAAAAGTAAAAATAACATTCTTTACCATCAGGGAAAAGCCTGATTTATAGGAATTTAAACACTATAATATAAGAGGACTCTACTCAACCTGTACATCGTAAGCACTAAAGACATATTTACATTGTGTACTGACATATTTACATACACAATGACTGTCTGCGATAGTCCCTCTTCTTTCTCTAGATCTAACTAGTGTTCTGCAAGAACTACATTAATGCCTTCTAAGCACAGCAAACCATACACTAGGCCCCACATTTTGAAGTTTCTACCTCCTCTAAACATTGCTACAGCATGTAAATCTTTAGAGTAACATACTCAATCCTAAACAGATAAAAAGAAAAACAACCAGAAAAGAAACAGAATTGCTATAACAGAAGTGTATACTGGATTCAATGGGATAGAAGGATCTTGCACAGTTTAGGCTCCAAGAAACTTTATATTTGGGTTAATAAAAACTCTGCATTGTTGCATTCTGAAAACTACCAATATGAAAAATAAAAATCAGGCAACCCAAGAAGAGGTAATTATGTAGCTTGTTAGTTACAAAAGGATTTGAATTTAAGTTCTCCTTATAATAATGATCTTTCACTACCACAAGCTAATTGCTAATTGATAAGTACTGCTTATTCAATTAAAATCTGTAATAGTGCACCACTAGATTAAGAATAACATTTTAAAAAGTTCAAGTATAACTTCAGGGAAAAAAGCCATCAAGAAAATATTCATCAGATATGACAAAGTAAGGATGATATAAATCTACTTCAAAGTAGAACTTTTATTTTGTACTTCTTAGGCAAACTGGGCATGGCCTCATTTTTACAAATGAAAATTTATAACCAAACCAAGTTCTCATAACTTTCTTTAGGAATTATGTGTTTATTTCAAGATTAATATTTGAAATATTTAAAATATTTAGATATACTTAAATAAATTAAATTATAAATAAATTAAATTTATAAATAAATTTATAAATTCTTTATAAATGTCTTCTGTTAGAAATAGTATCATTACTTAATAGATCCTTCTTTATTATATATTCATTAAGTTCATCTACTCTGCGACAAATTCAGTGGTAGGCCCCAAAATGAAGAGAACTTGATATGTTCCTTGTTCTAAGCCTAATAAGGGATTAAACAAGTACAGATAACTACAGATGAATATGATCAGGTGTTATGCAAGATACACATTAGAAGGAAAGAAACATTAAAAAAAAAGAAATACTTGGCTTGCATAATCACAAATTTACCTGAGTATTGTCCCTAAACTAAAACTTTATTATTTACTTATGCATTAACAGTCATAATATAACAGAATGTTTATCAAAATTATAATATAATATTCATAAAGATTTTGACTATCAGTAAGACAGGAGAAAAACGGTTCAGAGGGTATAAAATATTTTCTTTTGTTTTTTTATTTTGCTTTGTTTTATTTTTTTCTTTGTTTTATGAGAGAAGATCTCACTTTCTATTACTCCAGGCTAGACTTGAAATACCTATTTAAACTGAACTGTAAGCTTGCACTACCATGCCCAGCAAGATTTTCAATTTATCTAAAAGTTGTAAAGTTAAGACATACAGATCTTTAACTTTCTAAATATCTTACAATTGTCCAGTTGTACCACTATGGATTCACTATATACTTAATGCAGTCTTACCACTATCAAAAAATGAAAAGAGAATTATAAAAGTATCATTTAATCCTTTGAAAATGTGACATTTAATCATAGTCAAGAAGTTTAGCAAGCATATAAAAATTCTGTAGGTGCTTATCTTTGAAATCTATAAAATGGAAATTATATGTTATATATATGTGTGTGTATACCTATTCTGTAAGACAAAAAGTTTTTTTTTCAAAAACTACTTGCTTTAAATCTCTAGATGAAAGTTTTTTATCAGTATTAATATTTTACTCATAGAGAATATGAAAACAATGTAGATTATATCAATCAAATAAGGAAATCACAGCACCTTGAATTCTAAAGATGAACAAAATCACACGGATACAGGAGGCACTTGTTCTGAGTATTTTCTTGCCCTCTCACTCTCTAGGATAATTCTAAACTTCCTCTATAGCATATTTTAGGTTCATCTGCCATAATACATAAATATCTTCTGCAGTCACCTAAGCAGAAATTACTTAATGTTACATGTCTTCCCAGAAATATAAGCCTGATTTTCCTTTGAACAATCTTTGTTTTGGAAGAAGAAAATGTTTTCCAGAATGCTTGTAGTCATTTGAGGCTGACAAGTTCTTTCAGCTTCTTTGACAACTGGTCAAATCACATTTATTTCTTCAATGGACTTTTTTTTTTTAATTAACCCTAAAAGCCATTTGGCTTTTTTATGCCTTTGGTTGTTCAAGATTTGTGAACATTCAACTTTGCAGAATCAGATCTCTAGGAAATTATTCCATAATCAAAATGCAGAATAGTTATTATCAAAATAGGAAAACAGTCCTTCTCTTCATGTACATTAGATACCAACCAACATTTATGCTGTAGACTAAAATTATGCTAACATGTTAAAAAATTCTATTGTGCAATGTAGGTACAAATGTGATTTATTTCCTTCTGTCATTCATAAGACTACGCTAGCATTATTAGGGAAACACAGTCTTCTCTCATTTCCTTCATCCCTTTCCATCAAGTGTCCATGTTCAGTATTATTTTTCCAACTGCCCTCCCTCCACCCCCATGCATTAGCTGTAAAATAGATGTAAAGCTTGGTGTAAGTCCAAAAATTTTATGATCAAAATACATACTTAGCAAATTGTTTGGCTAAATCTTTCATGTATGATGAAAGATTATTACCACAATTCATTAGCAAATTATAGACTTTGAAATGTAGGCAGACAAATATTTGGCCCTGTATCAATCAATTTGGACCAGCTGGGTAGAAATTCACACAATCTCAGGAAACCTGGGAAGTGAGGTGCTCTTTCATTTTTTCATTCACTTGAAACATTAAAGAAAAATTATCATTCTATAAAAATGTCCACTTTCCAAGATTTTAAAAGAGATCTTTTAGAATAAGTTTCATTTTCGGTCAATTACTTTAGTGACCAATCTGCTGACCTTCCATTCCCCCAACCAAAGATTGTGGGAAATACAGTGCCTACTTACCATACAGAGGTACCTTCATACTTAACTATTATAATCCAATTTTAAAAGCTGAATATTTAATAATGATCTATTGTCCTTAAAAATAAGAGAAAACTTCTATATGTAGGCTTACCTAAGTAAGCCTAGAAACTAATTTTGTAGTTTTTCACAATAAATAATACCATTAACATTCTTCCTTTGAGCTTTCCTAGCCTAATGAGGTAACCTTGTACAAAGATTTTGATTGATCCTATGTCTGTCTATTTTGGTTAAACTGTATATGGGGACAGCTGCACTTTGGAGCAACTTAAAACAAATTTCATCTTAGTGGCATCTAATCCAGTGCTTGGTACAAGATGCATGGAAAAGTCAGTGTCAAAATTAAACAATGACAGCTTTGCAATGAGCAGATGCTTTTGCCTTGCAGCTGTAAAACCTTCGAACAATCCAGCACTCTACTGTCTGGTCACGCAATGACCACAAAGCAAGGAATACATTTTGTCATTTATACAAAATGTTTGCTATGAGCTCTTAAAACATCTATTTTATTTTATTTTAAAATAAAGCTTAAAAATAGTAATAGGAATACCCTCAATTTGAGGGTAATACAATAATATAGCTTTAAACTGAATTAGTAAGATTTTTTAAAAGTATATTTATCAAGAGTAAAATGTTTGAAAAAAAGAGTAATTTCTTTACCATATGGCACTGAATCCTACACAAGAAATCTTAAGCAAAGCAAAAATGCTTTAAGAGGCTATGGTCAATAAAACTTTTGGTATGGTAAATAATATTCTATGTGTAAACCTAAACTTAATATACCTAGTCTGCCTTGTATTTATGAGTACTTTATATTCACATACCCATCCTTTAATTATTTGTTCTATTTTTATTTAGTGATTTGCTTAGCTGGGGGAAGGGGTCAGGGCAGAAGGAGGATATCTTTTTTTTACGGCTGGAGAAAACTTAAATATTAAAATATTTCTCCACTTACGTAACGTAATCAATCTTTATATCCTTGTTTCTAGATTTCGGGAATCTATGGGTTAATTTTCAATAGTGAAAGAAACTCTTCTTCATGAGGAAAAAGCATTCCAACAACTGTCTGAATCCAGAGGATCAGCCCCACCTAAGTAATGGCATGGTCATGATCAATCTGTGTCTGTTAATTGAGGTTCTGGCTTTAAAGACAGCTTTTTATTGTACCATACCTTTATTTTAAGTAGCATTATGCGAAAGGAATTTTTCCATGAGTTTTTATTAATCTTTCAAGTTTCTTCTTGAAATATTTTCTCTTCAAAAATGTCAATTCATTAGCATTCCACTGTTTATAAATTTCATTAGATTTTTTTAATTTTTATTTTTTAAAGAGTTCATTAGATATTTTCTTGGCTTAAGGTTTGAGAATTCCCCTAATGTCTCTTCCTCACCCAAACTCACATTTCAAGGCTATCTTAATGTAATGGCCACATTAGTAGGAAATAAATAACATTTTATTTAAAATGTCAAAGAGGGAACCATACATTATTTCATTAAAAGCCTAAGAAATAAAGCAACATTTGTGGTGGTTTTGGGATTTTTATAATTTATTTTCTAAGAATGTAATTCATACATATTGACACAAATAGTATATTATTGTATTATGCTTTTTCAAATATAAATTCTAGATATTCATTTAAGGAATATCAGACAAGTATTTATAATTACTAAATGTACTACTGGTATGATTTTGTTCTCTTCTTTGCTCTTAGCTATTAATTAAAATTAATTTGAATAACAGCATATATATATATATATATATATATATATATATATATACATATATATATGCCATTACACAAAAGTAAACCATGTCACTTAAAACATATCTTGAGAAACTATAAAATATATAAACACAACTGACCCAAATTTTTTTTAATTGGATCTTTTGTATCTTATATCCTGCCTATACAGCTTTCAACAGAACTCACTGTTTTACAGTTTCAGTATTTCAAAGTACAACATTATACACCAGCAGCTTTAAGGATAAGAGGCCAAATTTGCATAAACTGTATTTATACTTTCTCATTATTTCATAATGCTGATTAATAACCAGAATTACGCTAAGAGCTATGTGAAATATTTTGTTGGACATGTATTCCAATTTAAGGTTAATAATTACACCATTCCCATTCCCATTTAATGTACTTTACTACATATTTTTATGAAATCATGGAGATTTGCAAAACTAGTTCAAAACTAGTTCAAATTGTTACCTTTTAAGTGTCAGTTCACTCAATAACAGCAATATATATATTGAAGTATTTTTTACTCAAAAAATACATAAGTAAGTCACAAACCAAAAGCTAACAGATGTGTGACTTCTAATTAGTTATAATAATCTCTGCTTCAATGCCATTAGAATGAGCTTTTCTTTTCTTTTGAAAACTAAAAAAGCTTTCCTTTGAATTTTAAACTGTCAGGATGCTTCAAAGTCAATGTACAAAATCTGCTTTGATTAAAATTTTAGACATCTACAGTGATAACTTTATGAAAGGAAAATATTAAATTATAATTATCCTAAACAGACACAGTCTTGTGAAACTAACCCTACATTCATGTTAAAACACAAAGAGTTGAATATAATGAATTTGATTCATCCTTGGACACAAAGCTTCACCACAGTAAACTCAGTCAACTGTTGCTCTTGCGCTTATATTCATGGTGCTTAAATAGCGCACTTTAAAACAAAAAAAACTCCAATTGGCTTTTCATACATCCACCCTCCCCAAAAATAACGCACTTGAAAAACTCAAATGATATGAAAGGCTTCAAGGCCTCTTTTCTCCTTTTCATTCCCCTTTTTTTTATTTCTGTTTGCAGTAATCTGCCTTTCTCTTTCTCATTGCTACAGAGCAAGCGAGGAGGCTCAGAGCTTTGAAAAGGGGGCTCAGTGTGTAATGGGTCCACTAGAATTAATTTACTTGCACCGAATCCATTGAGCACAGAGGTTCCCCCCTTCTCAAATCATTTGGAGTCGAACGCAGTCCTCAGCCTTTGTAATTCTAGTAAAGCACTTAAAGTGCACAGTAGGTGTTCATGAGGACCATCTGGTCAAAAGCAAAACAAGCTGCTGATTTTGCCTTTGAATAGAATGAAGCAAGTGTGAATTAGTCTCTTCAATTAGCACTATTACAACCTGTCAAGTGCATATTGTAAAACAGGATTATTACAGTATTGGTCACCAGTGCAATTATTTACTCTCTGCCTTTTCTTGCATATAAAAATGTCTTACGTTTATTAGTTTCTGATACCTGAACATAATTCTGCATAAGTATTTCAAAACTACCAACATACAAATCACATATTTTGAAACAGCTAAGATGACCAGGATACATATGTTTTCAGTTAACAAAAAGCCTTATTAGTATTATCCTAATTTTTAACAAAATTTCATTGCTTGCATCTTCTTGAAATGCAGGTGGGCTGAAAAAATTTCTTAATTACTGCTCTATAATATTTTGGGGTTGGAGAAAGACTTGTCATTTACAAACATATATTGTGAATATAAAGAAATAATTAAATAAGAATCACAGAAAACTTCAATATTTATAAAATGATCGTTACTGATTTGTACATTTGTAGTGCTATTTTTCAAAAGATCACAATTTTAAAATGCAACTTGAAACCAATAATATATATGCATATTAAAAAGAAATTCATAATCTTCTCTTCTGTACAGAGTAAGAGTGAGAGTGAATTCACTGCCCAGTTGCTTAAGAAATGACCTTTCCCTTGCCAAGATGTCATCTGTGATTTTTAAATTTTAAAAAATCAACTATGATATACATTAAAATTATTTATTCTAGTTGAGCTAATATATGTCATTTATCTTGCATTAAAAAAAAACCATTTAAACTTTTAATTAAAGAATCCCACAACTTAATTTACTCCCTACCATATGCATATTCTCAGCTATCTCACTCTTCAGTTCTTGCCAGCAAGCCCCCTACCTGGAAAACAAATAAACTAACCCCCAAAAAAAAAAAAGGAAAACTGAACATACACACACCCCCAAAACCTCATCCAATATTTTAAAACATTTAGAAAAAAGGCATGTTCGCTAAGAAGTTATAGTCAATTCATTACTAGAAAACTGCTCCTGTAAAAAAAACATGTATTTCATAACTGTAACTGACTACCACCATTTAAAAAAAAAAAAATACATGAGCCAAGCAAGTTGAGAGTGTAGCAACTAGAAAAATAAACACAATACACAAAAACTGACATAAGGTTCAAAGTTTCAGGATAAGAATTAGCCTCCTAATTTCACAGTTATTTTAAAGAATTGGTATGACTTAGTTATTTAGTTCACCTCTTCATGTTAAATCAATCCCTACTGGCTTTCCACTTAATTAATCACTAGTCTGTGCCACACAGTCCTAGTAGTGAAATGTGCTACTACTTCCTGCAAGATAGAGCTTTATAGGTGGTCAATTTTCTCCTTTCATTTCCATTGAGAACTAAATCAACATCAGTAAGAACAGTGAGAATTGTGCAGTAAAGTGAAACTTAGGAGGGGATTTAAATAATTCCAGTAGCTATTTACCTGCTTCTCACTGTAATAGAGAAGTAATACGACATGATTCTATACTAAAAATACTTGGGTTTCTTATCTTTGTTATTCTGGGTCAGGTGTATATTCCTTAACTTTGTATGACATCTCCAAAGAAAAGTAGATATTTTACCTAACAGAAGCTTTTGCAATAATAAGATAGACAACAAAGAATTAGTTTCCAAGAAAAGTTGGCTTGATTTCAGGGACTTCATATCCTTTTCCACACCTGCATTTGGGATTTGCAGAAGGCAAATCAATCTTTTTCCCCTCCTATTTTAAGTTCAATCCAAGTACATCTGAAACTATAGATCTTTAATATACTAGAATTACTTGAATATGTACAATTAACTGCTAAAAATCTGAATTCTCAGTGTAAAAAATGACTAAAATAAGGTACACGTTTAAATTTTTGAAGAAATTCAGCATTTCAAAGTGTGACAAAGTAGCTAATTTAGGACCCCAAAAGATAGACTGTCATAGATGTGTTGTCACAGTACATTTAAACTGTCACAAAATTATCATCATATTATTAAGTTTTTATAAGCTGTTTTATCAAATGGAAAAGACAAAGGATTTTTCTTCTTAGGACCACATGTAACTCTTCATTCTGACCATTACCTTCTCAAGTAGCAGGATAATGTAAGTAGAAAAATTTGTTAAAAGCTTAAAGCAGAAACAAAAATCAAAATCAAAAACCTCAGTAACTAACTAGTTTGAATTAAAATCGGGAGCACCCAAAGGACAAAAGTCGTGCATTGTGAGGCAGCAGACCACAGAGTCGGTACAGAGTCAGAATGAACAAACACTTGTACAACGATAGGTTTATCCACCACTAACTTGCATAAACATACGGTCACTGAAGAATTTATTCAAAATGCAGACTACATTTTCGTTCTATTTTCTAATTTGGCATTTTGAAAAATGTATTTTGTTCAAGCAGTTGAAATCAGTATAATTTTTAATCTTATTTAATAAAAATTTATCTTTGGAGTGAAAATATTATAAAAGCTTTATTTTAAAAATCCAAGGCTTTCACCTAGAATATAAAAATAATATACTACACTCCTAAAAATGATCAAAGATATTTATTTCTTTAAAATTTCTTCCTTGTTCTCAATGTGTTATACTGGTTAAAATTAATTTGTGGGTTTGATACTAAAAAGATTGCTGAAATTAATGACAAAGATTAACTTACAACTTAAGATTTATGGTATTACATTTATGCACCAACGACAAAAACTGTACAACTTATATAACTGCAAACTTGTTTCAGAATTATGTTTTTAAACACAACACAATTAGTGCAATTAAACTGACATCTAGACATACAACAATAACAAGATGTACTTATGAATACATCTTAAGTATAAGATGTACCTTTCTTAGTCTTAAAACTATCCCATCCCACAGTGATCCACAAATTGAAGGACAAAAGTCAGCAGTAGGTCTACAGAGGTAATCCTAACTCTTTTTCTCCATATTATTTTTCTAAGTTGTACAAAATAAAATAGCCCATGTGGACCTATCTACTAATAGAAAAGTATTAGAAACAACTGCTTTAATTTTTTCTTGGCAACTAGTATTTCAAAATATCACTTAAAAATAACTTCTGAAAAAGAAGAAACCAAACTCTTGCCAGAAAATACATAAGGATATCTATCTTTGGAAAAATATTTCTGGAATATTTTTCAGAGGACAGAAAATGGTAGGAAAAAGATTTACTGTTTTCAAGTCCTTGAGCTTAAAATTTATTTGATAATCTAAATACTATGCCACAGGGAACAGTTTCAGCCAACTGTGGCACACTATGGCACATTTACAGAATTTTAAATATTTCTTTTAATAATTGATGTAGTCATTTTGAATCATTCTGCATAGGATATCAGGTGTGAGCAGATTGCATTAACACTGCTTAAACATTTCAACTTGTCAGTATGGCCAACTCGATTTCGGAAATATTTGCAGTATTTTCCCATCGAAACAGTAATAAAGGCAAAATAAATATATGCCACTACTTTATAATCACCGAACATTAATGAATATTTTATGTCTTTTTAAATCTCCCTGTTTAATTTAAAAGGGTGAAATTAAGTCTCCTCCCTGCAATATGCCAATTATCTGTAAATCAAACAATAACTTGGCCATTATGCTCCTTTTTGTTAATATAAGAGAAGTTATTTGAAAACACTGAATGGTATTTTTATCAGCTTAATAGTCCTTTCTGCCCTCTTGTGGGAGAATGTTGAAACATACCCAAGATATAAAAATTCAAGAGTTTTTATAAAAAGGAAAACTTCAGCTATGCAAATTTCAAAGAGAAGAAAAAATTAGTCTTTTTGTTCTTTAGTCATTATACTGTTCTTCAATTTAAAAAGGCAAATCAACAAAAGAATAATTTATCTCTTATTTTGTATTACTGATTAAGTTGGAGTTATTTTGGAACCTAATTTCATTGCTATATTAAACTACACATATAATTTGGATATTACTATTATATTTCCCCTGTAATAACTCTGATAGAGCCATAGTAAAATTCTCTATAATGTAAAAACAAAAATAATATTAAAACTCTATAAAGCACACAAAAAATACACAAAATACAAAGTATAAAATTTAAAAATAAAATGCCAATTCATGCATACTAAAATCCTGAAAAAATTCAAATAAATCAAAACTATGATTCAATTTAGGAGTCAGGCAAAATGTTAAATGCTTTAGTTACCATCAATAAGTAACCAGTGGGGGAAGAAAAGCAGTGAATTATTTATGTCACACTATAAAAGATGAAATTCACTGATAAAACGTAAGATATGGAAAACATTAATTATCTAGTTACTGAGACAATTCACATACTTATAAAAAAACAAATAAGGGTAAGAATAACTTATTCTTTCAAGATGACATTAGTAATTATTTTAAACAATATAGTCCAAGATAAAATAATCAAAGAATCCAAGATTAATAATCCATGATTGTTTTTTTCAAAATTAACAGATAAAATATAATTGTTGCTTCATAAGTTATAAAGAGTAATATAACACAGTAAATGTACTGGTGTTTCTAAATACACAAGCCCTGTCATAGTCTTAAATGTTCTATCCTCTATGGAGATAAATTATTGGCTCTTAGGTGGGTGGGGCCAAAGGTATCCTTAGAAGGTATCTCATATCTCTTGGGAGAGGTTCCATTTTGAAACAGTGGCCTTTCTTTGACAATATGAAGACAACATTGATAAACATTCTTCTCAGATATTCAGAGATGAATGAGGGTCTCTAACATCACCATACAAATACTGTCCAATGCTAAGATTGGGCTATCTTAAAACATCCTCCTCACATTCCTTTCAGAAACAAAAAAATGTACAATACAAATAAATAATGTATCTGCGAGTGACTTTTAAAATGAGATGTAAAGATTATCCAAAATGAGTATTACCAATACTTTCTAAATTATTATTTTGGATGATTCCTCTATAACTATGAAATACATGATAATGTATTATTCTTAAACCAGGTTGTAATAGACTAGTTTAAAAGTTATCAAGAGCTCCCATTTATCATATCTATCTTTCTAGGTCAAGTCATTTAGTGTGTCTACAGTAATCATTGATGCTCTGGTTAATTAAAATTATGAATTTAATAAAGAAACATAAAGAGAGTTTCCAACCAGAAGAGATAAGCTCTCTTTAACAGGGTCAACATTAGCAATAATGAGCTACCTTTATTCCTTAGCTGTGAGACATAACTCACCTCTTGAATGGTACTGCTTCCTGAGAAGTTCAGGTTGTACTCCCGCTGGACTTCTCGGTGGGTGATGATCAGCATGAAGTTTTGATTTAATGACTCCTGCAGGGCACTGAAAGGGTTGAAAGAAAAACAAGAAACTCAGAGATGAACAAGTTCTAGCTTGTTTTACAGCTAGCTGCAAAAACCCCAGGAGTATCCTAACCTCCACAGAGGCATGTCCGGGCCCAATGTTATCATCTTTGCAGCTCATAAAGGCAAGGGAGCATGCTGAGAACAACCAAAGGGAGCTAACCTGTTAACTCCTTCTCAACCAAGCTGTTTTCAACTTCAACCCTAAATAATCTGCATATGTATAACTTCCTACAAGTCATGTGCTATTTCCTCCAAAAGAACTATCAATTTTATCAATTCCAAATATGCTACTAAAATGTAATTTTTATTCAATTATAAGTGAAACAGCTGTTCTAGAAGTATGAAACTATTGTTTATATTCATGAATAGTGTACAAGACTAGAAATATAATTTTAGAAAAAATTCAGAAGATAATAGAAATCTATAGAACTTTCATTGTTAAACTAAAATGCCCTCAAAATAATTGTAATTTCATTTAGGACTCAGCAATATACCAAATTTAGAAGTTAGAGAATTCAGGCCAACATATTTTAAATTCTATGCCAAAACCTCCAAAATTAGAAATGCATCAGAACCACAAAGAACATGAAAATAGCCACACACGCTATGAAACATGTCACAATTCTATTTTTGAATCAATTTTAAGAAACACTATTTTTATCAATAATAAAAATTAGAATCTACCACTAATATATCTGAATAACCTATACTGTTGCCTTAAAGTATAATTTAGATTATGTCCATAGCATTAGTGAAATATTCAGGGTGTACTGAATCAAACCACCTTTGCCAATCTATAGCTATGTGATAAATATGCACACAACACAAAGATTAAAATTAGCAACACTGTCCTATTTCTTTAATATAGTTCACAGGTTAATTATAGACTAACATATATATGTATCATGAACAATTACTGATCAAAACCAAAGCAAGAGCTGGGGAGATGGCTCAGTGGAATAAGCGCTTCCCTGGCAAGTACAAGGGCCTGAGTTCAATTCCCAGTTCCACCAAAAAAGAAAAAACAAAGCAAATTTGATTAAAATTTGATTATTTGATTAAAATAGGCTCTTCTAAGGCCAAGAACTTTGTCACTGCGACCTTAGGCTTTAGGCATACGCCATGTATGCATATTTGCTGAATAATGAACAAACTGAATTACCAGAAGGTGAGAATCTTATTTATTTTTGTATCTCACACAGCAATGTTATCTTCTGAAAACCTACCATTAGAGTTAAGACTTTGATTTATCTATTGATCAATATTAACACAATTCCCTGCATTATTTCAGATGCTAAGGAAAACAATTCAAATAAAAATACATGATTCTTCTCCATTAAAAACTCACAGTCCTAGCAAACAAATACATAAATAATTATAACATAATATGTACTGAGAAACTGAAAGACAAGTATAATGAAAATAAAGAAGAAAATATATAACAAGCTAGGAGAAACCATCAATGAAATTACAATACAAAGAAGGAGGACCTTAAGAGTTTGTCACCCTGAACACGCCCAATCTCGTCTGATCTCAGAAGCTAAGCAGGGTAGGACCTGGTTAGTACTTGGATGGGAAGATTTTGTCACTTAGAAGGAATAAGAGTTTTTCATTTTGTTTGAGGGAACAGAAGAGGGTAGAACTTTTTACACAAGAAAATAAGTGGATGGATATGTTCATTCACTTACTGGGCACCTACCTAAGTTCATGACACTATTCTAGTTGCTTAGGAAACAGCAGTGAGTAAGAAAACCATAGTTTCATGCTTCATGAAACTTATATTCTAATAAAAGAGGCAAAGATCAAGATAATTTAAGTACTGTGAAGAAAAACTGGATTGATTATAACATACAAGATAACAGAAGATTAAGACAATTACTTTCAACAGAACAGTAGAAGGAGGAATCTCAGAGGAAGTGACATAAAAGTTGAGGCTAGTGTGCTCATAAAGAGATCAGGAGTCCAATCTTTTGGTCCTTACAGTAATTGTGAAGGAAAAGATGTCAGCTTGGACTAGAATGTAAGAGGTACATATGGTGAGGAGTTCTAAACTTCAGAATTCATTTGAGAAGTAGAAGCTACACAGTTTACTACTAGAAAATGAAAAAAATATATATAACCCCAAGGATTTTGGCCTCAGCAAACAAGAGAACACAATGCAATTTAACAAAGAAATCTCAATGGGGAAATGAAAAGTAAAGTCTTAGATATGTTAAGTTGAAACGCTTATTAGAAATCTAAGAAGAAATGTCACAGAGAGTTGAATATAAGAATCAAAGGATAAGTAAGAAAACCTCAGAGCACTGCAGGCAGTATTTAATACTTTGTGACCAAAACAAATCACTTAGGGAAATACCTTACCTAGAGCAAAGGGGCCAAGGTAGAGGCTGGGGTACTCTAATCATTTGAAATCAAGTAAAGAGGAAGGAGTCATTTTAAGGGAGACTGAGAGATGAGAAAAAAAATTAAGTCTACTGTAAGAGAAACAACTGTTTTGATTAGGAGGGCTATGGCAATTATGCTAAAAGCTACTGAGAACTTAAGTGCTATGAGGTTTCAGTTGTTGACTGTTTGCTGGCCTGTGTGAGACCTTGGGAGGTCTATCCTTGGCACAGAGGGAGAAAAGTATAGTAAGGCCTGAAAAATGACCACGTTCAACCCACAGGAAAATGTTCAGCGTGACTACAATAAAGGGTATCAGAGGGAAGGATAGAAACAAAGAAAGCTCAAACATGAAGCCCAGTCCGTTTCTAAAACATCCAAGTGAAATATATGTGTGGTTGAAGAGATGCGTAACAGAAAGCATGCTCACACTGTCACAGCCCTTCACAAACATCTCACAACTATTCTCTGAAATCAGCCTTTTGTTCTACAACTAGAAGGACTTCCTTAAATGTCGAAATAAAACAAGAAAAAAACACATGAGACTTCAATCTGTATGTTCTCATCCTCCTTTTCTTTACTCCCCTCCATATACTAAATGGCTTTCAGATCACCATTCAGGCCAAACACTCATATTTACTCATCTTCTCCTCTCAATTTCTATAGTACATACTTTTATCACTTCATTAAAGCACATGTCTTTTATGATATTCTTCCTCAAAATGAGGAAGTCTTAAATCCAAGGTGTTTTTGAAGGCAACTATGTTATTATTCATTAGTATCACCACTGTCGACTAGCATACTAGAATGTGATTCAATTTAATCCTTTAGAAGATTGATGGCATAGTTTTACAAATTATTCAGCACAGATAACTGGTAATTTTCCTTTTCTTAGCCTGCTCAAGCTATTATATTACTCTGAACTATGGTTCAGTAATTGCCCAAGCTCATGAAACTATAACGAGAATGGAATACAATTTATAACATATTTATTTCTACATTCTTTAAATGAAGCCTCCTTTTCCCACAAAGTTGGGCTTCTAGGGGAACACAAAGATGAGTAAGATATCTGCCTGCTAGACATTCATAATTAATTTGTACATTCTCTAATTATCTGACTCATACTATTTAGAATAATACAGGAATAAAAGACATAATCACTGACCTCAAAATAAACAATTCAAAGGTTCAAATAACTAGATGTGAGAATGGGAAGAAGGGAGAGTCCTGTGAAGTACTACAAAGAAGAATGGAGAGGGTTTTGACAATCAGATATATGGAGGATGATTTCTGACAATGAAATGGAAATTGGGGAATATAAGAAAAGGCACAAAAAGGGGTGAAGAAATGTAATAACCTTAAGAAAGGTTTATATTAGAGAAGTCTGAAAAATACAAAGGACCTAACTATTATGAAAAGCTTCAAATGGCAGACTAAAGATCTCAGTTCCAGAAAACTTGATTATTATATAGGTTCATCTTTATCTTTACATACGCATCTATGCATATGTCTAATATTCTAGTGCTTGCTTTCACTTGCAGTGTCTTAGATAGATTTGTTCTTGACTGGCAGATTTCTGCTACAACTTTGCAAAATGGTTTGCTAAGATCACCATCAACTGCCAGACTATATGAGAAAAACAAAAATTTAGTCTAGTTCTCTAATTCCTGTATAGGTGTGGGGGTGATGCATTGGAAAGACAGGTTAGACAGCTAGGAGAAATGTAGGGAGGGAGGCTTAAAATGCACAGGACTCAAAGAGCCAGATCTACTAGGGCTAGTTGTTTGACCTTCACAAGTAAATCATTCAATAATATTTATTGAATGTCTACCTTGTATAAGACCCTGTTTTAAGCACTAAACTACTCTAAATTCTGTTTATCTTTTTGGAAAAAAATAATTCTTCCTTCACAGTTATGAATAATAAAAAGCAAAGCAATTTTATTGCATATGGGTTTTTTTAATATAAAATGACCCATTATAACTTGCTGAAAATATAACAATTTTGAAGGATACCTACATTTTTTCAATCTTATAATGACAACAAAAACATGTATACAGCACTTGTGTGGTGGAAGTTTGTGCAGGACAAATTTTTGTTAACATTGGGCATAAATGTATTCAATGCCTAATTTATCCAGACTAACAGTATTGTCTTATTATAGGTCTTATTAGGGGTTGATCTACCACCATATACATGATCTTACTGAGACTAGTCTGTTTCGAGGAACAAATAAGGGTATTATCTTTACTTCAGATTCTAAAGTGATCCATTCAACAACAATGTCTAGTCCTAAACAAAAATGGCTAGTCCTAAATGGCATGTATCAGGTATTAAGAGCTTCATGTCAACTTTATGAAGTTATTATAATTTCTTTTTTATAGATTAAAATAAAACTGATGTTGAATTACTTAACGTAATGAAATAAAGTAGAAGTTTAAAAGTCTTACTCCAATGATTATATTGCCTTCCAGGTACCAAGAAAGTAAACCCAGTTAAGACTGTATTTCTGCCTTCATTGAGTTTACTGAGACCAGCATCCTATAATTCACATACAGTGCTATGTGCTAATAACTCTAACACCAACGTTCCTAAGGAACTATAGAAACAAAAGAATATCCAAATTAAATAGAAGGAGCCCAGGGATATAACTCAGTGGCACAGTGCCTGCCTGGCAAAAATAAGGGCCTGAAATCAATTCCTGGTACTAAAAACTAAATAAATAAATAAACAAACAAACAAACAAGACTGTGAATGCTTCCCACAGAAACTAGTATATGAAATGAACGTGAGGGTGTGTGAGTGTGAGTGTGTGTGTGTGTGTGTGTGTGTGTGTTTACAAAGACTATTGGCAAACTGATTCTAACTGCTAAGTCTAAAGGAATGAGTAAAAAATAAAATATAAATGAAAATAATAATAAAGAAATGAGCTAATATAATGTTAGGGCTTTGCTTGCTGCATCTAGGAGTAAATATCTCCCTACTAGTGCATCCAAAAGGCTGGCAAGGAGAATCTGTTATAGTTAAGCCATCTTGAAGCATTTTATCCCATTCAAGATGCAAAGTCATTTACCCTACCTTTGATCTTTGGAATCTAAGAATTTTCAACCAAAATATTTACTTTAGAAATAATGTAATATACCTGGACTTGGTAGTGGTGCATGCCTATAATTCTAGCAATAAGGAGGCCAAGGCAGGAGAATTGTTGGGTGTTTGAGGCCAGCCTGGGTTACACAATTAATTCAAGGACAGTCTGAACTACAAGGCAGGGAGATACACTGAAGCAAGGAAAGAGAGAGGTGGGGGGAGGGAGGGAGGAAGGGAGGGAGATGGAGGGAGGAAGGGAGGGAAACAGATAGACAGACAAGATGAATGGACAGAAACTTTTCCAAAAAAAGTTTTTTTGACGTTAGAAATTGAAAACAAGGGCAGCTTAGCCACTAAGCTATAGTCCCATTCCACTTTCAGACAGGGTCTCATTAAATTGCCAATACTGGCCTCCAACATGACATCCTACTGCTTCATCTTCCCCAAGTGCTGGGATTATAAATATGCTCCAATTACAAGTGGCTGTTTTCTTTTAAATGGCATTTTTTCTCATCAACTGACGGAGGAAAAAAGGGTAAAAGCAATGTAGAAACTATTTTAAAGCATTCTGAAGTTTAACTCAATGATATTTACATGAAGAGAACATGTGTGATCTCCTTACTGATTTTTAATCTTTTCTCCACTATAATTTTTCACTATGAGATATTAACATTTATCAGCAAAGATACGGCTTGATTTCTACAAGCAGATAAGGGTCATCAAAACTAACAGTGCTTGTTCTGCCTTCAGAAGCAGACTAAAATTAATGTTTAAAATGTAATCAAAATCACATACTAAGTTCTGAGGTAGTTAGTATTTGCAACAAAATGAAATAAACAAAAACAGCTAACAGTATTAAGTTCTCAGTAGGGCTAAGAACTAGAGTACTAGACATTTTATACATACAGGATCTCATAATTTGTCTAACAGGTTTCTTATTTATTTTTTAAGTAAGTGTGAGGGCTGGCCCAAAAGGCCTACACTCAAGCAACCTTCCTGTCTCAGCTTCATAAGCAGATGGGACTACAAAAACAAACCATATAGCAGGTTAGTTTCTTAATTTTAAAACTGGAAGAAATCAGGTAGCATGTAACAGGGAAATCTAAAAGCAAAAGTGGTAATTCGCTACAATTCTCGATATAACTAAGAATCAATATTCAATCCATCCACACACTTCAGAAATAATTTGAGTAAAACAG
The DNA here is from genome assembly GCA_004027165.1 of Ctenomys sociabilis. NCBI lineage: Eukaryota > Metazoa > Chordata > Mammalia > Rodentia > Ctenomyidae > Ctenomys > Ctenomys sociabilis. The sequence goes on along the minus strand of PVKA01031525.1, from coordinate 287 downwards.
CTACTCTCTTCTTTGTCCACAAGTCTTGGGCTTCCAATGTTCTTATTAGCAGGGTAACATATATTACCTGGAAAGATAACATTGTAATTTAACTATGAATATTTATCAAAAACATAGATGGTATGTCAATTACCTGCCTCCAAATTTTAAAATAATGACTTAACTTACACATTTCACATTCACTTCTCCTTTTTTTAGTAAGGAAAATTATGTATGAAAAGCTTTAATACTTTAAGTAAAACTAAAGCCAAGTACAGGCATTTCAATACATGAAAATAAAAACATAT
>PVKA01031524.1:9937-26275 GCA_004027165.1 Ctenomys sociabilis | reverse complement strand
AACAAGGATGTCAGCGAGACACACCCCATGTTGGCCCCTCAGCAGCAAGACTCCTTCCTGGGCCCCTTCTAAAAGGCATCCTTACTGCAGTGAGGTCCAGGTCTGATATGGAGTCCCTGGAGGTGGCACCAGAGAGCTGTGATTCTCAGGGTGCCTTTGGCATACACACACACACACACACACACGCGTGCACGCGCGCACGCACACACGCATGCGCAATGCACACACAAACCCCTTGCCCGAAACCCAAGATGTAGCAAGAGAATTTCTGGGATCAGACACTGCAACAGCACAGGTCGAGCTAACCAGGTGAGTAGGTAACTGAAGGTTTCTGAGGAAGAAGGAAAGCAGAGGTCTGGTGGGGCCAGGGTGGTAGGGCGGGGCCCTGCCAACAGGAGACTGCTGGGCTGATTGAGTCATGCCAGCTGGGCAGGATTGAGTGCTGCACACTGGAACCGCTTTGCCCCCACCCCAGTCCTGTCAGATCAGCTGCAGCTAAAGTCACAGAGCTGGAAGTTGGTGGGGCCACCAGAAGGATTTGAATCCAGGTTGGACACCAGCCTGTGGGCATAGGGTGCTGCACCCACCTACGCGGAAGCATGTTGTTCTCCGTTTCAGTGCCTGTGTTAAACTTCCAGGCCTTGGAAGCAGATGGTGTGTACTTCAGCTTAGCCTTCCGAAGATAAAGCCGGTGACTCTTCCAGAGAGGGGTAAGCACACTGGATGGTCCAGGCAGGAGTAGCCCTTCCCACCTCCCTGCCTTGCCGCGGGGAGCACTTACAAGGCGTGGGCTCCCACTAAGACTGAGTCGTGAGCTGGGATAATATTGGAAGGGCAGGCTGGCTGAAGCCGAGGGCGAGGCATTGAAGGGCGGGGTCATGCAGCAATCCAGAGAAAAGGAATGCATCCAAGCACTGGGAAGAAGACCACACGCTGGCCCGGCAGCTCATCAGAAGTCCCCAGTGTCAGAGCAAGGCCATGAGTCCTGCTCTTGGGAGCTTGGTTGGAGGTCCAAGCAGGGGAGCGTACGCCCTTGACCGAGGAACGGTCCTCTATCGAAGTTGGTCGTCCTCTCCGACCGAGCGTGCAGCTTCGGGAGGGACACACATGTATCGCTGAGGGAGGAGGGGGACCCCCGCCTAGCCAGCCAGATCAGCCGACCAACCCTGGCGATTGATGGGGTGACAGATGTCGCAGCTAGACCACCCTCACATCCGAGTCCTGCTCTCAGGACAAGTCCAACTGGGATCGTATAGGGGGGCGGGCCTTCATGTCCTGTGCTCTGGACATGCAGCTGGGCAGACATAGGCACTGAGTCAGGAGGCCCCAGGCTCCGGTGGGAAGACAAAGGGAAAGGGGCTGGGTAGGGCCTATTTCATAGGAAGAACAAGGTCTGAGCATGTGAAGACTCTCGGCCCAGGCCCACACACTCACAGCAAATACTAATCACATATCCAGTCAACATTCAGACTTCCATTTTTTTTCTCCAAGAATATTTGTAAGTTTCAGTTAAAGATTCAGGGGCTAGGGAGATAGCTCAGCAGTCTAAGTACCTGCTTGGCAAGCGCAAGGACCCTAGTTCTATCCCTGGTACCACACGCCACACCAACCACCAAAATTGGGGGTGGTGGTGCATGTGTGTAATCCCAGCACTGGGCAAGCTGAGACAGGAGGATCACTACAAGTCCAAGCTGCATTGAGACCCTGTACCAAATACATACATACATACATACATACATACATACATACATAATTTAATTTTTGTTTTAAAAGTGCATTTCACTGAATTAAGATCTATTTATTTATTTATTTTTTGGCAGAACCGGGGATTGAACTTAGGCCCTTGCACTTGCCAGGGAAGTTCTTATTCCACTGAGCCATCTCCCCAGCTCCCCTGAATTAAGATCTAAAGGAGACAAGCACATTGTGATTGGCTGCAATCATCTTCCATTCTTTTTCCTTGCCATTGGTTGCTGAAGCGGCCACAGTGTGGACCTCACAGATGGTGCACATCTGGATTTCCAATGATTTTTTTCCTCTGTTTCCTAATAGCAGAGAGCAAACTCAGGACCTTGTACTTGCCAGGCAGGTGCCTGAACCACTGAGCTATGTCCCCGGCTGCATCCAGATTTTGATGATCTGTGACACTGTGACACATTTCTGTCTTTCCCATCTCCTGTAATGTGATAGCTGGAGCTAGAGCAGGGGTGGCGAGCACTCCCGCCCCAGGCCCACCACAGCTGGCTGAGAGACAGAATCAGATTGAGATTTGAATTGAGGGCTGTGACTCACTCCTAGAAGGTGTTCTCTCCCCTCACAGGTTGTAAGGTGTAGGGGCTTCCTGGTGTGACACCAGCTGCAGTTGCTCCTCAGCACCTGGACTAGTTACTTCCCTGGATGCTGGTGTTCTCCCACCTTTCCTTCTGCACTGATTAGCCAGACCCCTTCTGTAGAGTGAAACCTCTTGGTTTCTCTTGTTCGGTTACCCAGGGCTTCATGCTACCGATGCTGGTGGGATTCTGGGCATATAGAATTATGCGGGCTCCCTAAGGTCAGAAGGGGAAAGCGGACTGTCCCCAGCAGAACTCCTCTGGCGAGTCTTAGCCAACCTTTGGAATACACATAAGATGGATCTAGTGCTTTCAGGCCTCTAATCAGGCAGTGTCCCCTGGGCGTGAGAGCCAGGCCCAACGCCCCTAGACCCCCTGACCTACTGGATATGACGCCACCTCCAGCCTTCACAGACCCTGACACGAGTGACGGAGTCCTCACAGGTCCCGTCCTCCACCTGCAAGGCAAGGCTGGGTCCCCCTCTCCTGACACACTCTGCGGCCACCCTTGCACAGCCCATAGACCCAGGAGTGATGTCCCTTGATGAGCTGACCTCAGGTGGAGGGACATGCTTCTGTCTTCCTGGCTCTATAGGCTGTGACAAGCGCCTCCTACAGGTGCTCAGTGCATGCTGCCTGTCTCTGTTGTACCTTCTCCCTGGCATTGCAGGGGACAGGTCTCCTTGTCTTCCTCTCTAGCCTGAGCCCTTTGTGGCTGGGACGGTTGCGCGTACCACAGTTCCCATCTCCCAGCAGGCACTGGAGGTACTCAGCATGTGCTCCTTCCAGGACAGGGACAGGCCAGTGACTTCTAACCCTCCATCCTGCCCAGTGTCCTTCTTGCAAGTGTCCTACCCACGCTCCACCCTATCCACCCCTCCTCCACTCACCCACTAAGCCAGGCTGGGTGCCAGCTGCAATTAGAACAGTCACAGCATCTAGGGAGGCTGAGGCAGGAGGATTGTTGTGAGTTCGAGACCAGCCTGAGCTACAAAGTGAGCTTAAGGCCAGCCTGAACTGCACAGTGAGACCCTGTCTCAAAAAGACAAAAAAAAAAAAAAAAAAAAAAGAACAGTCACAGCATTACATGACCTCTCCTTCCAGCAAGTTCCAAATGTGTCTGAGTCCCCCAAAGCAGACCTTCCAGGAGGGGTGGTGCTCTCTGCCTGCCCTCTGGCCACGGCCACCTCCTACATTCCGTGCAAGGGGTGACCTATGCTGATCATGATCTACACATGGCCTGTGCACATCAGGCTACAGCACTTAATGGCCTGCTTCAGAGACTGTGCTCTCTCTTCCGCGGCCTGGGGAGGCCCCAGCCCTTCCTGCCAGCAGTGTCCCACTGTCTGGAGAAGCCCACCTCGCTTAGCCGCTCACCCTGAAGGATGTGGGCTGCTGCCACCACGGGGGATCTGGCAAGGAACACTGCTGTGAACTTGAGTGAACAAATATTTGTGGAGATTTCTTTCCTTTTATTTTTTTATCCTTGGTACATGGAGTATTATTCCTGGTATTGGGAGGCTGAGGCAGGAGGGTCATTGCAAATTTGAGGGCACCCTAGGCCATATAATGAATTCAAGGCCAGCCTGAACTGTACAGACCCGGTCTCCAAAGTAGAAAGAAGTTGCTGTAGGGCTGAGGTGGATGAGGGGATGCTCGGGGGAGCAGAGGGTTCGAGCATGGGGTCTTGGGTGTGACCGTGTGGGACTGGAGGGAGCCAGGTCCTTCAGTGAGAGGGAAAAAAGAAAAAAAAAAAATCCTGAATTGAGTCCTAATGGGAGAAGACAGTAACATCAGTACAGTAGGATAATGAACAAATAAAATGCAACTGAGCAGGTGGGGGAGGGGGAGGTAGCCAAGGTCAAATGTGCATAATGATGAGGCTCTGATTCCCTTGGGGTTTTTTGGGGGGGGTTCATTCAGGCTGACCTTGAACTCACTATGTGGCCTAGATCGCCCTCAAACTCACAGCAACCCTCCTGCCTCAGCCTCCCCAGTGCTGGGATTCCAGGTACACCACCATGACTGGTCCTTCCTTGCTTTGCACCCCACTGTACCAAGGAGAGGTGGGTTGGGGGTGCCCCCTCCTGCATCCAGGATGTTCACAGGTGGAAATGGCCCCTTAGTGCCTTTGCCTTGTGAAGACTTAGAACTCTCATTGTAAGATACCCAGCTCCCCCAACCCTAAACCCCGTGCCTCCTGTGTGTTAAGAAACAAGAACCTTGGAACTCAGTGGCTGTGGTGGACTGACTGCCGGTCAACTGTGAAAACCCATCTGAACTGAACCAGCATGGTGCTGGGTGTGGGAGGCCCACTGGGGATCGGTGCCAACAAAATAAAAAGAATCAGAGGGAGTGGGGAGATAGCTCAGAGGCACAAGCACCTACCGGCAAACACAGTGTCCCTGAATTCGATGCCCTGCACCACAGGCCGACCTAGCTCTAAAACCCCCCGTGTCTCTTGGGTGGCAGGTGTCCAGAACTGGGTGTGGTGGGGCAGGCCTGTCATCCCAGCACTCCAGGAGGATCACTGAGCATTCAAGACCAGCCTGAGGGCTACAAAAGTGAGCACAAGACCAACCCTAACTGCATAGTGAGAGCCTGTCTCAAAAAAAAAAAAAAAAAAAAAAAAAAAAAAAAAAAAAAAAAAAAAAAACAACTGGAGATGAAGAGGTGCTGAGACCGCCCTCCATGGGCCACTCTGCCTTGGAGCCAGACAAGTATGCACAGAAACCCTCACAACTGTGAGCTAATAAACCTTTCCTTCCCTCTTTTTTTTTTTTTTTTTTTTTTTTTTTTTTTTTGCGGAACCGGGGCTTGAACTCAGCCCTTTGCGCTTGCCGAGGAAGCACTTATTCCATTGAGGCATCTCCCCAGCCCCCTGTCCTTCCTTAAAACAACAAAAAGTACTGTCAGGGAGCTGTTGATGCTCCTGGTGGAGCATGTCGAGCTGGCTTTCCTTCTATGAACTGTTCCTGGCATCAGAGGACTTGGTCCTTGCTGACCCTGAGGATGGCTGTGGTCCTTTCCGGGGAGCTCTGGCTTTTACTTAAGTGCTGCTTCCTGGCTCCAGCGCAGAACCCTCAGGCTGATAGCACAGATCCCTCATCCCGCTGCCAGATTTTCAAGCTTCTACCACTGACCTTTGGGCCTCCATGAATAATGCTGCATTGTCCTGGGCTCTCAGTCTTCAGCTAGACTCATGCAGGACGTCACCATGGGATTCTTTGGATCTTTAGTGCATGCGCAGATGTCCTATGCTCTTTTCAACTTGACTCTTTGGGTGGCTGTTATAAAATAATCCTATTAATTATGCATTCTGGGGGCCGGGGAGATGGCTCAGTAGAATAAGTGCTTGCCTGGCAAGTGCAAGGGCCTGAGTTCAATTCCCAGTTCTGCAAAAAAAAAAAAAAAATTATGTGTCCTGTGTTGCTTCCCTTGCAGACCCTGACTGCAACAGTGGCCTAGCACCGGCCCTGCTTAGTGGGCCCACTGAGCAGATTTGGCAAGGAGGTTTGCTGGCTCTCCCCTTCCATCTGTTTTGCCTCAGGCGTAGACACCCATGGAGGAGGAAGAAGCCAGCTGCAGCCCGGTCAAGGCCCAAGGTGACTTCAGCCACCAGGGCCTCAGAACACTGCTCTGCCCAATGTAGGCAGGCACAGGAAGCTCCAAGTGACCGGAAATGAGGGTTTCCAGACCAAAAAAAAAGGGAACCTCTTGACTCAGATAAGAGTGAGCACTACCAGAACTTTCTCTAATCACACGATGCCCTGCTAATGGGCTAGTGAAAGAGGAAGAGGTTCCAGCGCTTGCTTTGCTCCTTGGCTGACAAAGGGAAATCTCGGTGGGGAAGTGTGGTGGGGCTTTCTCACCTTCAGTAAAAAATAAGAGAGTGTACCACACTCAAGGAATGTGGAAAAGAAAAGAGTCGTTCGGATCAGAGTGCAATACAGCAAGATAGACCACAGTAAGCTCCCAAGAGAAGAAGTTATCCTAGGCCGGGCGTGGTGGCGCATGCCTGTAATCCCAGCACTCGGGAGGCTGAGGCAGGAGGATTGTTGTGAGTTCGAGACCAGCCTGAGCTACAAAGTGAGCTCGAGGCCAGCCTGAACTGCATAGTGAGACCCTGTCTCAAAAAGACAAAAAAAAAAAAAAAAAGAAGTTATCCTGCAGTCGGGGTGCAAGACTGGAGTTCTCATCAGGGAACGAGGCCATGGGAAGCCATCCAGGCTGGCAAACATGGTGTCTCAGAAAGACCTCGCCCGGGCCTTCTACCCTGCTCAGCTTTCAGGGTCCCAGCACTGTGAGGTCTGAGGGCAGGCTTAGCTAACAATAGCTGTATGTTTAAACTTCTGGGGAATGATACATTAGGGGAAGATAGGATGGTTTTTGTGTTGACTTTGACCTATCTCTTGCTGTGGCCCAAGCAGTCCCTCCTCACTGCCCAGTACACAAGCTAGGCAGGTAGGGGCCAGGGAGATGGCTCAGCAGAATAAGCGCTTGCCTGGCAAGTGCAGGGTCCTGAGTTCAATCCCCGGTACCACAGAAAAAATATATTATTAATTAATGAATTAGACAAGCTAGGCAGAGATAGGTTGTCAAGGCCAGTGCGTGCCTGTGTGCTCAGGCCCCCGAGGAGGAAGAAAGCTGGGTCCTGTGGAGGGGAGGGAAGGAGGCACACCTGCAGCCTCTCTCAGTCCTCCTGGAAGCCCCGCAGGCTGCAGCACACTCACTGGACCACCTTCCACAAACCTCCAGCAGGGGTATGGGCCCTGAGTGTTGTAAGATAGGAACCAAGGAAGGCCACATGCAGCAGCTGAGGTGAGGGGCCAGAAGGAGATGGGAGAAGGGCCAGGCTCAACACCTACCCTATGGGCACCAAAGAGCTCTTCCTGCCCAGAATGTAGGAGCCGCACATCAGAGCGCCCAGCACTGAGAAGACAGAAGCCCAGCTGCTGGTCTGTGCCATCCCAGCTGTGCAGCTCCCCAGCCCCATGACTCTGGGGAAGAAGCTCACCCTCCCTGTGCCTCTTTATTTTCATGTACGTAACAGGAGGGGGGAAGTAGCCAGCACGGGGCCTGGCATCTCCTAGATGCTCAGCAAAATTAATTGTTCTCCTGATTATTAGTGCTGTCTACACTTCCCAGTAAAATAGCATCGGTCCTTTGAAATGTGATCCATGGACAGAAAATGAGTGATTCATGTTTGTGGAGCACTTGGTAGTCTGAAAGCCCTTTCACGAGCAGGACAGAAATAATATGTCGAGTGCCTACGATGCCTGCCAAACAGAGTTCTCACTCACTGGAGAAGGTTTCATTACACTCACACTTCACAGATGAGGAAACCAATCCAAGGGGTGGCCTGAGGTCATGCAGCTGGGGCCTGGAGAGCAGGCAGGCACACTCCTCGGTGTAGAAAACGAGACTCAGCTTAATGCCCTTAGTCACCCAGGTCCACTCACTCCGCCAGGGCCAGCTGTGGGCCAGGCTCTGTGCTTCGGGGGAGCGAGGGTCTCTTTGCCAGATAGGCTGGGGTCTGTTTTCTGAACAGCCGTGTGGGAGGAGGACAGTGATTTACAAAAGGCAAGTACACTCCAGAGCAGAAGCAGCCAGAGAAGAAACTCAGGAGCTGGACCCGGAGCCTCTTGTTGGGCTCACGCCAGAAGTCAAGGGTTGTGATAAAGGCAGGAATCTATCTTTTAGGCCCCCGTCAGAATGTCAAGGAGAGATAAGGATACAGATAGATACAGATACAGATATAAACATCAAGATGTTTAAACTCCCAAGAGAACCTTCGTAACTCTTCACTAATTACAAAATAGAAATCTCAGGGCATAAACACCTGCCTGGCAAGCGCAAGGTCCTCAGTTCAATCCTTGACATTGCAAAAAAAGAAAAAAAGAAATTTCTCCAGCCTTGGGGCCAAGGAAGGAATACTTGCATAGTATTTACATCTGTTTAGAAATAACAAGACACTAGTTTCTTTGGTGGGTGTCAGAGCTTGATTTTTATCTTTGCCCCTGGGGGGATCAGAGGTGTGAATGTCTTTAAGCCTAATAAAATTAACTGATGACATTTTCAGCAGGTAGGTAGAAGGCTGGCCCAGGTGGTGGGGAACACCTGTGGACCCCAGCCCTTTTAGAGGCTGAGGCAGGAGGATCACTGCAAGGTGGGAGCCAGCTACAAAGTGGTTGCAGTTGGGCTACAAAGTGATTTTAAGGCCATCCTGGACTATAGAATGAGACCCTCTCTCATAAAAACAAAAAGCAAAGATAAGACAGGAAATGGGTGCCTCATGGGGCACTCAGGATAGTCTTTGAATTGTGCAAGCCCAAAGCGATGCCCACTTGGTGCTCATCTCCTTGGGCACCCTTGCCACTGGAGCTCCCAACCCTCTAAGACAGAGTTCAGAGAAAAAAATGCATGCACAACGGAGTAGCCCTCTCATCATTTGTAGTAGGAAGCACTTTATAAGCTAACTTTCCCACATCAGCGCATGTATTCACATTCATTTAAAAATGCAAATCAAGGGCCTGGAGATGGCTCAGTGGCATAAGCGCTTCCCTGGCAAGTGCAAGGGCCTTAGTTCAATCCCTGGTTCCACCAAAAAATAAATAAAATAAAATGAAAACCAACAGAAAAGGTCACAAAAAAGATGCCAAACACTGAGCCTGCGGTGGAGGCACAAAGGCTAGGAAGGCAGAGAGGTCAGACCCTCCAGGGACTCACAGGCTCCTCTCATAGACATGAGAGTTCAGCGGAGGCAGGGTGGGTGACACAGAACATCAGGGTGCAGGACCTGGCCAAGCCGCAAGGTGAGGAACTGCATTCATTCCAGTCACTTCTCCTTACCCCCAGATATTTGTTCAGTTATTAAATAAATACTTGAGTTTGCTGAAATACTGGTGTCATTTCCCAAACAGGTAAGCAATATCTGGTTCATGCTTTCAAGGAGTTTGTGCCTGGAAGGAATGGGGCACAACTACATTCAAAAGAAATGGAGCAGTGCACACCTGCTGGGTGAGCACTTGGGAAGCTAAGACAAGAGGATCACAAATTCAAGGCCAGGGGCCGGGTGTGGTGGCACATGCCAGTAATCCCAGCACTCGGGAGGCTGAGGCAGGAGGATTGTTGTGAGTTCGAGACCAGCCTGAGCTACAAAGTGAGCTTAAGGCCAGCCTGAACTGCATAGTGAGACCCTGTCTCAAAAAGACAAAAAAAAAAAAAAGTTCAAGGCCAGGTGGGTATGGAGGACCACCTGAGCCGCTCTCCTTGAAGGAAGAGCAATTGTCTCCATTTTGGTTGAGTCTGACCACATTTCTGTGTATTGATAGGTATAGAGCCAGCTAGGACTTTTCCTTATCCCTTTAATTGGCTTTAAGCAGGGCACACTGGTCTAGCCAAGGTGCTGGTGGTAGTCTTTGAAGATGGCACCGGTGTTTCCCTGATAACACACACCTGTTGCTCTTTAATATGACCAGGTTGAGACAGGATAAAAAGCCAGTGCTCCACACTGTCGGCTGGGATTGAGCCTCGAGCTAGAGGATGACTTCCTGGGGCTTGAAACGTTATATATCAGAGTTGAAGCACCAGACCCCAAAACATGGGATACTATCTCAATTATTACTTTCTGCACATCCTGCTCTGCATATCACAGAGGTAAAAGCGGGCCGCCTACCCAACCCAGCTCACAATGCTCACCAAGTAGGAAGTACCTGCCATTCTCAGTCCTTCATCCTCAAGCCACTCCTCCTTCATGACTGAATAAGATCCCGGTTCAGATCTGGGTCAACACTTTTTATTCCAGAAAGCCATCTTCATGGCTGGGCTTAGGACCCCTTGGCTCCCCATAAGTATAAGTATGCTTTAGGGCCTTTATTTTTGCCATGGGTTGCACTGGGAGTGGTGGTTGGAATTAGCTTGGCAGGATTCCAATAACATATTTTTGGGATCACAAATATAGACTTCTTGGACCGAGACAAGGACCAGGTAGGTCTTCCTACAGTGGGGCTACATAACAAGCTAGAGGCTGGCCCAGACTAAGCCAGAACCCTAAGAAAACTCCACAGTTGTATATTTTATTCATGAAGCTCACAAAAGTGAGGTGTCAGAAGAAGCATAGACAAGGCAAGGGGATCCAGAAAGCTGGTGTATTTAGTTCCCTACCCAAAACTAAGGAAAGAACCAGGGCAGAGAAAACTTACAAAGACATAACCTGGCCTCACCGCCCTTAAACACCCAGTCCAAAGGGAAACAGCTCTGGTAACAGATCCTTCACAAGTTCCAGGACAAGACATGGGGACCTGGTTCTGTGATCACAGCCAGTCTCACCAGTGCACTTCCTGAGGTCTTCCAGGGCCAGGCAGCACCAGCTGAAAGGAAGTGACAGCTTCCAGTGGCCCCCGGCTGAGTGAGCCGCCTGAGTGGCTATCTCTAAGCTGCCCAGTATTGAATGCCACCTACCATCCCAAAAGCCTGCACAAGTAATTTAATATGAATACCGGAAAAACAATCCTTGAGGATGGATACAGGAGACCAGACACCACAAAAACCTCTGACCCATGCGTTGGGGTCAATCTTGCCCTCTCCACACTCATTTGCCACCTGTCCCTGCACAAACTTGGCAAGCAGCTCCCTTCCCAAGGGCCCGGCCCTGAGCCAGGTCCTGGGTTTGGCTGTGCAGAGGCAGCTGGTGGCGGTGGCAGGGCTGAGTGGGTTTCCAGTCAAGGGGTGTAGAGTTGCCAGCAGAGGAGAAAGGACATGGCGATCTCCACGGAGAGGGTAGTAGGAACCCAGGCAGCAAAAGCAAGGACGGGTTGACAGAGAGAGCTGGGCTATGCTCAAGCTGGAGGAGTGGACAAAGAGCTCTGTAGGACAAGGAAGTAAGTTAAGGCTGTGAGGACGAGAAGACCCATTTCAAACTTAGAAGATGGCAGAGATCGCAGCTATCAAAAAAAAAAGGGATGAGCTCAACAAAGAGCCTACTCTAGAGGTGTCTCCACCGGGGACAGAGGAGAGCCGGCCTTGGGGAGCTGAGTGCGGCGAGGGAGGCTGGGAGAAGCCGAGCCAGAGGGGGGACCTGGGAGTTCAGTTTGGGGTCAATCGAGAGTGTGACAGGGGATGAGATACGTGGGCACAGAGCGGTTTCGAGGGGAGGCGTTCGGCGCCCCCGTCCGCGGCTCTCGCGCTCTGCCCTGCTCGTCCGCTGGCTCCCAAATGAGCACAGGTAGTAGGTAGCAGGGATCCGGCGTGGCGTCGCAGCCCTTCAGCCTGGACTTTACGGCGCCTTACGTCATCACGCCAGCTCCCGTTAGGCCCCGCCCCTCCGGACCTCAGAGCCAATCGTGAGCCTCAGAGCCGTGCGGGGCGGGGCCAGCTCCTCCGGGAAGCCGGAGTGCCAACCCCCTAAACCAGAGGTGTGGTGTAGATCGCTGCGGGAACCGGGAACCCACCCCCAACCCACCCAGCGCCCTACCCGAAAGCCCAAGAAGGAAGACTCCTCGCGCGGGAGAGCGCGAGGCACAGTTTGCCTCCAGCAGATCTGCGTCAGACCTTGCTTCTTGATCCCCTACCTAACTCGGCCCGGGCACTGCCTGCACGACTTGGGCTGGCACTTTCCCTCACTCTGCGGATCGCTGTGAGCCAGTAGCCCACCAAGGTGCTGGGGCACCTGAGTGCAAGAGATTTCTCACCCTGCCTGCTTATGGGGTAACCGTATTTCCACTCCTTTCTATGCAGGGGCTGGAAGTTCAGGAGCCACACAATCTGCTGCCAGCGGAATGCACTGGTGTAAAATCTGGATGCGCAGGAGAGGAGAGGGCCCTTCTTTCCTCCTCCTCCTCCTCCTCCTCCTCCTCCTCCTCCTCAGCAGATCGCACACCCGAATGGCCACTTGGACTCCATATTCCCGAGTCACCAGCCTGGGGGCTGTGGGAAATGTGGATCACAGCAGTGTTTCCTTGACTCTGCAAAGCAGCCATGATAGAGTAACCTGAAAGGTAGCGCTGGGATCCCCCGCCCCAACTTTACCAACTCTGGCCCTTCTGATGGTAAACACTCTTGGATACGGCCTTTTGCTCTGACATATTAGTACCTTCAGATCTCCTGAGGTAATTGTGGAGAACTGTAGGGAGTGCCCGACGCTGGAAATCAATCGCGTGCCAAGCTAAGACAGCTAGTAGAGAACTCGGGGAGCTCCTCTAGCCACGTAAACAAGCTGTTCCAGCTTGCAGCACGCAGGCAGAGAGGTTGAGATGGACATCAGCTTCAGGAGTGTATAAAGACTCCACAGTTCTTGGGCAGTTCCTTTCCTCCCATCAGGAAAGAGGGCCCTGCCTGATCTCAGCTTTTGGCTCTTGTCTTTTTTTTCTGAATCCTCTCCATGTTTTTCCCTGGAAACATCAAGAGCCATTCTGGTTTGTGGCAAAGAATCATGGGTATTTCCATAAAAAAGAAAGAAAGAAACATTTTGGGGCCCAGGGAGATGGCTCAGTAGAATAAGTGCTTGCCTGGCAAGCGCAGGGTCCTGAGTTCGATCCCTGGTATTGCAAAAAAAAAAAAAAGAATCATGGTTATTTTTACAACTGTTTGCTTAAAGGCTGCATTGCAGAGGAGTGATGAGTGTAGGAATTAACTTTCTACATTACTAGATGATCTAAGTGTTTGTCATGTCTTTTTTTTTTTTTTTTTTTTTTTTGCGGAACCAGGGATTGAACTCAGGCCCTTGCACTTGTCAGGGAAATGCTTATTCTACTGAGCCATCTCCCCGGCCCCATTTGTCATGTCTTAACACCATTTCTTCCCCTATCGCAATATAACATCAAAAGTCCCTTTCAAGTACAAATATATATATATATATATATATATATATATATATATATATATATATATGCCTTTTGATCACAACCCTAGTTAGCCTATGCAGGCTTATTAATTCTTTGCTGAAGGACTTTTTGTCTTCTTTGGCAGAACCAGGGATTGAACTCAGGCCCTTGTGCTTGCCAGGGAAGCACTTATTCCACTGAGCCATTTGCCCAGCCCCTGCTGAAGGACTTTTTTAACGCCAGGAGCCACTGGACCTTTGCCTGTCCTCGGAACAACACTTGTCTGTCCTCAGAACTGAGATGGGTGAAAACAAAGCCACTGGGGCCTGGGATGATATTAAAATCAAGTATAAGAATTTCAGCCTTTCACCAGGCTTGGACTGTCCGCAGGGAATCAATACACTTTACTTATGTATAAATCTTGACTACTGGTAGATTCTGTTTACCATGCATGGTGCCAGCCTTGCACAGCCGTACTGTGACATAATGTGGTTTTGGTGTCCTACATCCTTGAAATTCCCTGAGCAATACGGGTGCTGGGAGTACTTCTGTCCTCACCTTGGTCTCTAGCTATGGCTCTGCACACAGTTCCTAAGTCCCTTGGAATTTTCTGTGGGATTGGGCCCCCTTCTTTCTAAGGAGACAACTCTTGGCTCCTGGATGGAAGGTAGTCACTAGAAAGCTAGTACCAATCAGACCCCTGTCTTTCTGCCAAACTCTTACTAAGAAGCAGATTCTTTTTTTTTTTTTTTTTCAGAACCAGGGATTGAACTCATGCCCTTGCACTTGCCAGGCAAGCACTTATTCTACTGAGCCATCTGCCTGGCCTCCAAACTCTTACTAAGGTCAGCATGTTTTTCCTGTTATGGAGCTTGGACTGGCCTTCTCTGTGCTTTTTTTTTTTTTTTTTTTTTTTTTTTTTACAGTACCAGGGATTGAATTCGGGACTTTCCTCTTGCCAAGCAAGCATTTATTCTACTGAGCTACCTCCCCAGCCATGGACTGGCTTTCTGACTGCATGGTGTCACTGAGGAGCTCAGTACAGCGACTTCACATCCCTGGTGCTCAACAACAAACAGCAGCTGTCATCTTCCACATTAGTGGCCCTAACAATGTCACTGATCTGTCCTTCACATTCCAAGGTCCACCAGCAGGTAACCAGCATCTCAGCTAAGTGGCTTTGGAGTCTTATCAGTGTAGGATTAAAATCCTAACCTGGGGTTAGGCCTTGGGCATTTGGTCAGGTTGTTTATGTTCTTTGAGTTCTGTTTCCTGATCTGTGACACAATGATAATATTTCAAAAGAAACAAAAAAATGCCCTTCACTGATCAGTGGGCTGAATGATATGACTAACACTTGTCAAACCAAAGTTTGGCACCAGGGAAGCCAGACGGAAGTGGCGGGTGCTACTCTTCCTGTCTTTCCTACTACTGGCTGCTTTAAATCCAGTACTGATGTGTTGGCTGGCTTACATCACCACACAAGACAGTTTTCAGCCTCTGCTAGGAACTGTGGGAGTTCACTTGGGCAGGCATCAGGAGAACTTGGGTCCCTGCTGGCATCAGCTAAATGACCAGGCAAAGGAGACCTGGTGGCCACGTCCACTGCCCAGAGTCCTTCCCAGCAGCCCTGGGGACAGGCCCTTCCCACCAGACCAGGCATGTCTGGGTGTCCCAGAGTCCCTCAGGTGGGGTGGGTGGGGTAGGAAGTGGCCAGAGCTACAGGAGCAGCACACAGGTGGCCCAGTTGCCCCAGCACCTGTGCTGGAACCAATGCCATGAGGGCCTTCTCGGGAATGACTTCTGTTCCATGCTCTTCTTCCTCCTTGTACCTCCCAACGCCTTCCTGCCAACAGCCAAGGGCTGAGATTTCAGGCAAACAAGCTAGTGTGAATTTTCCACCTGTGCGTAAGGGTGGGGATCCCCTATGAGGACAGCACTGGCGTTCACGCCTGTGTGTCTGGGAAGCAGCACAGGACTGGGCTCCAGAGGCAGTAGCACAGCCACCGGTGCATTCTGTGACCCCAGCCCCTGGAGGAGGGGCCGGAAGGTGGAGCACCCCGCAGAGGTCAGCACACGCTGGCTCCGCGCCACCTTCTCTCCTGTTCCCCTTCCTTGCTTTTTCCTTCCCGCTTTCACACTCTGGGGATTGGACCTAGAGCCTTCTCATCAAGCTGCACCCCAGCTCTACTTTATTTTTGACCCCGAAGACCCAGCCCTGGCCCAGGAGAGCTCAAGACTCCAGTGAAGCTTCATGAAACGAAGAACTTGAGTGGGCTTTGAGAGGCGTGGTCTGAACTTTAAAAAAAGAGCAAGCGTATTAGCGGAGAGGGGAGCACCAATGCCAGCTGCTGATCCGTCTTGCCTGGGGCAGCGGCAGCAGCGCCTGGAAACTGCAGCAGGCGGGGGCCCCGCGTCTCCTCTGGTGCTGAGGCCCCTGCGGACTTGGTTCCCTCGTTCTCCCCAGCAGCGAAGTGGGCTCAGGGGCTCGGCCAAGGCTATGCGACTGGCACGAGAGTCTTCCAGTTCTAGGACGGACGGACACTGCACACAGACCCTCGTGGGTCTTCACCTTCCGTCGCTGCTGCAGCCTCCTCTGCTGGCCCTGGGCCCCTGCGTCTTCGGCCACGGAGGTGTCCAGACCCTGCTGCTGCAGCTCCCTCTGGGCCTGAGTTACCTTGGCTCCCTGCTGCCCTGAGAAGCTTCAGCAGGCGGCGTCCCCACGCCTGCTGTAGGTTTGGACTCAGCTGGAAGCCACTAGGTGGAGCTAGCGGTCACTCCAAGGCCCGAGCTCAATTGGCCTCTCGCCAATCACCCTCGCTTCTGAGAGACCTAAACGGGAAACTCACTAGCCACCACAGTCCGCTGTGTCCGCTTCATCCTCTGCTTCGCTCCCCGGTGCGCTTCTCCATGGAGGCCTCTAGCGTCGCTAGCAATCACCGTGCATCTGCAATTCAAGACTCAGGGAGAAAGCTTTCTCCTCCTCCAGGGAAGTTTCTCTCCGGGCTCTCCCAGTGGGCTTCAATTCTCTCTTGATCTTTCCTGGCACCCCGGGACACCTTCTCTCCTCCTTTCCTTCTTCACATTGCTATATTCCAATGCTTTGGACACCAAATCTTGGAGAGGTTCTTTCTCTGCCGTTCACCACTCCATCATACTCCCAGAAGTCCCTCAAAAAAAAAAAA
>PVKA01031523.1:5489-26218 GCA_004027165.1 Ctenomys sociabilis | reverse complement strand
GAGATTTGAGCAGGGGGCTCAGCAGACTGAAAGTGCTTTGGTAAAAAGTACACTTTCTCTGACAGGACTCTCAGGTGGGCTCAGCTACTGGCCCACCTGGCCAGTAGCTGTAACTCACCAGTCAGCTTGATGTGCAGCTTGCTAAATCACCAATATATAGCTAACTTAAGGCCTTCATTACATTTTTATGTTTATTTAAGGTATTTCAAAATCACATATGAATGTGTTATGAGTTTCTCATCTTTCCATTCCTCATGCTGAGCGCATACCTTTTCTTCTCTGTCTGTCGCTACTGTGACTCAGTAGATACGAATCCACTTGGTTTTACTAAGGGAGCCATATAAATTCTGCCACTAAGTTTCGTAAGCTACTTCCTTGTCCAACTTGTATCATTTATCCTCTGGGTTTTTTCCCTTACTTTTTTGAACAGAACCTAATACTGTTAAGTAACCCAGAACAGGCCCACCGCTGAGCTCACTCTAAGTTGTTGACATGTGGCCTCAGGTTGGAAGAGTCTTCAAGGCCTGTTGAAAAAATTTCCAGAGTTAACAGTGGCCTACAAAGTTGTGAGTGGGAATCAGTCTGACACCCATCTGCCAGAGACAGAACACTGGCCAACAAATTATTTTTTTGCCTGAGTTTCCAAGCAAGAATTAGGAGCTTTAGAAAATTTACCTCCACTAGAGCATCCTGAAAAGTTAAGGTTGCCAAGGCTACAGAAAATATGTGAAGAGCTGGCTTAAAAAAGAAAAAAAAATGCCCACTTATATTCTAAAAATCAATTTATAGTCATCTGGCCCTTGGTTTTATGCTTTTATTGAAAAAAAAATTCAGATTCCCCATCCTGACTCCACAAAGTCTTGGTGGGAAGGGAGAATCTGGAAAGGGGTACAGCAACTTATTCTTGGCCCATTAGCTCTTTCTTCCATCCTCACCCCATTTTTTCTTCTTCGCATCTTCACTTAATAGTGAAGGCTAAGGCTCTAGCCTTAGTCAGGTACAAAAAAGAGAAGCAAGATGTCCCATGTGTTTGTAACCTATTATAACTCCTAACAAGAGGTTTCTAGGCCTCACTAGGTCAGAAGGGTGTGTTTCTTTCTGTGTGCTTTGTTTGTTTCCTGATACTGGAGATTGAACTCAGGAACCTCCCTACACTTGCCAGGCAGGTGCTTATTCTTCTGAGCTATCTTCCCAGCCTTTGTGCAATTTTACTTAAGCTATTTTTAGTTAAGGATGGAGAGAGAGAGAGAGAGACAGAGACAGAGACAGGGACAGAGACAGGGACAGAAACAGAGACAGAGACAGAAATGGAGGTCGCTCATGCATATCCCAGCTGTCAGGTGAAAACGGAGCGGGCTGGCAATCTGCACTGTGGGATAGTGACTCATACACACATCCTTCTGAGTGAGTTGTCATTTCTCTCAATGCTATCTGGAGATGTGACAAGCTGAACTTCATATTTTCAACGCATGTTGACTCAGTCTCAGGGGAATTTATGTCTCTAAACTCCTCCTGGCGTGCAGTCAACCTGTAGCACCATGCACCGGAAGTGACAAGTAATGCCACCCCCATGGAGCTGGGGTGTGGGGTCTACAGCCTGGGCCCAGCAGTAGCCCGCTCACCAGTATAGAGTTAAAGGAGGAGCAGAGCCACTTGCAGCACTGCTGACCTAAAATTCTCAGTCAGATAAACAAATAGCTTCTGTTGTGTTTTGTGTCTCAGAACCCCCAAGCCTCATGCAGTGGAGGGGCGGATTCTAGTTTGTGATTAATCCATGATCAGTGAGGGGGTTAGGAGTATGGGTGCGTAAGCTGCATACAGCGTGAGGAAGGGAGAGTGGCTTGCTTGCCACCACAGCCACTGCCCCTCCCTGCGCTCTTTGCTGTTTTTCACGGCCATGAGATGCTGCCCTTTGCCACGTGCCACTCTGCCTTGGAGCCAGTTGAGTATGGACTGAAACCGCCACTAACTGTGAGCTAAATAAACCTTTCCTTTCTTAATTTTAGGTGTTGGGTATTCTGTCCCAGAAATGAGATAAAAGTAACTAAGATACCTTCTGGCCTCCTTATTACTTTCTGTGGAAAGAATTTCAGTGGTTCCCTCACTTACCACAGAGGTTATGTTCCAGACAATCCTGCGATAAGTGAAAATCAGAGAAGAAGCGATGTTACATTTGTTTTAGTATTTATACAAATTTGAAGGCTTTATAATCCCTTTCCAAGCTCTTATAAACCTTCCCCACATAGGGCCAGCCAAATAGCTCAGTGAATTAAGGCAACTGCATATAGGTGTAGGGGCCAGGAGTTCCTGCCGGCCGCCCCCAGGGCACGGTGAGACAGCAGCTGAGCCTGGGCACGGTGGCGCATGCCAGCTCTTGGGAGGCTGTAAACAGATGGATCACTAAGACATATATACAATCCAAGAATGTAAATGCTCATATTAGGCATGTGAAGCTGGTTGAGTTACTCAGGCATCTTGTTTTCCAATGCTTCATTTGCAAAATAGAAAGAATAAAAATATTATGTTCCCTAGACATTTCCAATATTTTTGTAAAGACAAGACTCGACCATCTAAATGGAAATGTTTTACAATCATAATGCGTTGTACAAATATTTTGAGGTTATTTTTGTTGCTGTATATGTTTGAATAAGAAGATGTACTAATAATGGAAGTTTTATCTGAACAATGAGCCATAACTAAAGTGAAATTTCAGAGTAAGAGACGACTACTCTCCATTTCTGCACTTATCCAATACTCTTCAGCAATATTTACCAATCTGTGCACTACTTTGCTTTTATCTTATTTCTATTTTATTGTTCCTCATTGTGACATTTCACAGATCAGCACTTTTACAGTATTCCCTGAGAGCCAAGGGTTCCCATGGATGACCATGGCACGGCCATCACACTCAAAATATGCAACACCGATGCACTACTATTACCTAATAACCCATATTCGTATTTCCTACTTAGTTACTATTTTGTTTAATCTGTAGTAATTCTTCCACTTTTTTCTCTTTAATGACATTAACTTTTTTTTAAGCCCAGGCCAGTAGTTTTGGAGACTTTTGAGTTTGGATTTATCTGATTGTGTTCTCTTAATTAGACTGACCTTATGCACTTTTTGTAAGACTCAGTGTCTTTCCTCAAGGCCCCAAGAAGGTACCTCCATCCCATTATTGTGCATGCTAAGGTGGGTCTCTTAAGGTAATAAATGCAAGGTTTTTCCATATGGCGGCATTTCTTTTGCTGTTTGTTTGTTTGTTTGTTTGTTTGTTGTTTGTTTTTTGGGGGGAGAAGGGTCTACAGGGTGTTCAAGATTTTACTACTAGATTGGACTGGTGGTGATCTGCCTGTTTACAGCTTCCCAAGTGATGGGATTACAGGTGCATACCATGCCCAGGCTCAGTTGCTGTCTCAGGGAGCAGGGCCAGCATGGTAAGCCTGGGGATGGAACCCCTGGCCCCTGCACCTGCTTGCAGGCACTTTAATATGTTGAAGTATTTGGCCAGCCCTCTTTTGCTTTGTAATTAACAAATAACATACCCTGTGGTTCTTTGAAACTGTAGCCTAGTTCCCTATAACTTCAAGTTAGCATTCACCAGTGATCCCTGGCTACATCAGTTATTATAATATGTGTTCCAAGTTGGACATGTCCTAGTACTGTCATCACTCTCCATTTACTAGTTGGCACTAGTGTGACTCTGGAGTCTCCTCACAGGCTTCAAGAACACAAAACTTGAGAGCAAGAAGAGAGATCTGTTCAGAAAAATCAATCTGAAGGAAACCGTGCTATGAGCTGCACCCACAGCCAGGAGCTCACTGCCACTCTGGTTGAGAAGGAGACACTGGGTTTAAAACCTGCCCACTACGGCTGAGGAGCAGAGTGGCCTTGCAGCTCATTCATGCCTGGGAAATCTAGAGGCCTCGAAGTGTTAGCCAGCCATCTACCTTGATGTCACAGTGGGAGAGGACTGTCCTGGAAGTGACAGGGCAAGCCCTTGTGAATCTGGCTTGCATGAGGTCACCTCCGGCTTGTCCTCCAGGACCTATCAGATGTGGAGGCCCAAACCAAGGGAATGAGGCCAGGCAGGCAAGGAGGAGCAGAAAGCAGAGAACCAGAAAAGCCAGCCATTCTCTGAATCTCTCCCTCCTCCTACATGTTCCAGACTGGGGAAGGAAGAAGTTCAGTTTGAAACTTTGAAATCTATAGAACATGTTTAGAACTGATAATGGCCTCGGGAAAATCTAGTAGCCAGGAGAGGGCAGAAAAGCTGAGGAACCAGTCTGAGTTCACACCAAGGCCAAGTTCCTACTAAATGTAAAGGGCCCATCAGTGATGCAAAAGGAAGCCCGATGATTATATTGAGTGTTGTTTGTTCTAAATATTATACATGTTTTGAAGCCTAATATTAAATCTATTTAGCTTAAACTACACATACAAAAAATTAACTCTGCCTATTAGTTTCAGAAAACAAATTAGTTTACTTTCTAAGTAAGGAACACTACATCCAATGTAATCATAAGTTCAGAAAAAATATTTGTGCTAGAAATTTAAATTTCTACCAAGTACCAAATAATGCAGTTCATCACTTGTGTAAAATGTGTACAGTATATACATAAATCCCTTCCACTCTACCATTGCTCTGTCCCATAAACCCTCTGAAGGGTTTTGAATCTGGATTGAACTGAAGAATTTCAATTTTGAAATCTGAAGACTTTTGAAAATTTTGAAGAGTCTGAAGACTTTTAAAAGTGTAATTTCTACTACTTTGGGGAATAATTGTCAAATACTGAAAAACGTTATATATGACAAAACATCAAACGGCTACAGTTTGGAATTTATCCCTTTTATAAATTTATCCCTATATTAAGTTTTATTTATTTGTCTAAAATTCTGGAAAGGGAGCTGTTTAGACTAGCTTCAGTTAACCAGTCATACAAAATTGATGGTAATTAAGTAAGATACTTTTAGGCTTAACTTTTTCAAATCTAAATATAGTTCACAGAGAATTTACCCATACAGAAATTTAGTTTGTTATTTTTAAGGGCCAGTAGATGAAAGAAATAGTATGTTGGGAAGGGGTCGTAGAGTGGGAAGGGGTAGTACGGAGGGAAGGGAAAGCCCACTTAGTATTCCTGATGCTTTCTTTTTATTGGGAAGAAAAAGAAAGCATTTTATCTTCAGCTTTTAAACTGAAAGCTTATTGGATATTAAAAAAGAATTACCACCCAAAGTGAGTATTTTTGTCACATGAGAAAAGAGAAAATCATACCTGATACAAAAACATTAGCATAGAACTTGACAGAAAGCAAAAGAAAGATATATGGAGACCCAAAGGAAATATTTGGGAAAACAAATTATTGCTCCTACTCTCTTCCAAAGCAAGATAAACTATTTTAAGACCTTTTCTGAAAAAACCTACAGACTGCAGTTTGAACGCCATCACTTAGCACTCCAGTGGGTTCAGAGCAGAGCAGACGGGCACACACTCAGGCTCCTTCATGCAGCCACTACTCAGGCACTGTCCATCAGGCACCGAAGCAGGACTGCGATGTACAAACAGACAAAAGAAGCAAGATCCCTCCTTTGTAGGACATACGTAAGCCAGCAGAGAAGACAGGAAGAAAAACAGTAAAAAGTTACACAGAATATTAGAAGATAACAGATGTTATGGAAAGAAGAAAAACTAAAACAGGTTAATAAGAATGGGAACTCTCAGTAAATCAGAGTGACTGGGGAGGCTAATGTCTCGTTTGTTAATAAAACAAAAGTAGAAACATGCTGAAGAGAGTGTAGATGCTGTATGCTACTTTGATGAGCAGTGAAAAATAAATACTTAGTCATAAAAGTGAAAGCCAAAGCTGAGACTGTAGTACAGCAGTAGTATGTTTGCCTAGCATAGGTGAGCCCTGTCTTTAGTCCCCATGGCCACCAAAATGAAAAAGAAAAGAAAAAAGAAAATATGATGGTCTCCAGTGTGCCGTGCCGGCCCCGCTCCTGCCCCTGGCATGCTGAAATGGTAACTGAGACTGGGTGTGGTGGTGCGCACCTGTAATCCCAGCACGTGGGAAGCTGAAAAGAGAGAATCACTACGATTCTAGATCTATATAGTGAGACCCTGTAGATCCTGCACTAAGTATGAAGAAGAGGAGGAGGAGGAGGAAGAAGAGGAGGAAGAGAAAGCAAAGAAAACAAAACATGATACATTATATTTCAATTCCTAAAGTAAATTTTACTATCTATGATTTTATTATTTTTAACCTCTTACTGGATCCAGCAAGACAATATTTAATTTAAGACTTTTATACTTACCTGTACAGGTATAAAATGAACCTGTAATTTTCTGTTCTTGTATTATCTTTGTCTGGTTTTAAAGGTCATCTATTTCTGACTTTTTATAAGGCCACATTACTCTATAAATAAGTATTTAATACGTGTTAGCTATCTAATATCATACTTTGTTGGAAAAAATTAAGATATGATAAAATTAGAAGATAATAACCGGGCGTGGTTGCACAGGCCTGTAATACCAGCACTTGGGAGGTTGAGGCAGGAGGATTGTTGTGAGTTCGAGACCAGCCTGAGCTACAAAGTGAGTTTAAGGCCAGCCTGAACTGCATAGTGAGACCCTGCCTCAAAAAGACAAAAAAAAAAAAAGAAGAAGAAGATAATAAAAAGAACAGAACCACATAGAAAACTCTAGGCATCTGAGTAGCTGAGAAGTTGTAATTCTGGAATCCAGTTTGACTGGATTTACTTTTATGATCCTCTATTAAAACATCAAGACAGACAGAAAATTTTGCAGTAGTAGCCAAATATTGGGGAAATTAGAGCTAGAGACCAGTCATTTTAATTTCTAACCCTAGTGCTCCTACAGAAATATGCTATTAGGTCCTAACTATACCATTTATAATTTGGTTGCAATGGGTATGTTCTACTTCAGGAAATAAACATCATAATAAAATTTTTCTTTCTCACAATAAACCTAGCAGCATGTTAAATTATAAGAGGTAAAAATGAGGATAAAGGTCCTCACAATTTGTGTACTTCTTTTGATTGGCAACTCTGAAGTGCAAACCCTTCCTTTTGAATCAGCATGCTGTGTGACTACTTTGACCAAAACAATAAGAAGAGCACTAGTTTTGTTCCTAGACTTAAGAAACTGGTAGTTCCCTCTTCCACTCATGTCTAACACTCACCCTGTGTGAGCCCCTAACTGCCACACATGGGGAGAAATGCAGGGCCAGTCCTCAGCTTCTCCAGCCACCTCAGCCTGGGAACCAGACCTAATAGTGAAAAGAACAGATGCCCTATTTGTGACCACTGTGATTGCAACAGTTGATCCCATCAACTCCAACACTGAACAATAAAACTGGTTTGTTTGTTTTTTTGGTGGAACTGGGGATTGAACTCAGGCCCTTGCACTTGCCAGGCAAGTGCTTATTCTACTGAGCTATCTCCCCGGCTCCCAATAAAACATTTGTAAGGCACAGAAAGGAAGTAAGAACACAAAACACTAATTTAACCCCAAAGTGTGTTATGACTATATTAACAAGACAGTGAGGTCTAAGTGTATAAGAGAGGGAGCCAAAATCTTCACCTCAAAAAAAAAAAAAAAAATCCTCACCTCTAAAAGAGGCCAATAGATAATGTCCTAAAAAGCTGAAACAAAACAATAATACAAAAATATTCTTGAGAAATACAGACATTAACAGCAAGTAACCACGTATAGGTGATGGAAGTGGTTGGAGTAAGTGCAAAGGACTGCTGCTGTTTCTTACAAGCCTTTTAACATTGACTCTTTAAACAAGGTAGATGAGCCGGGCATGGTGGCGCAGGCCTGTAATCCCAGCACTAGGGAGGCTGAGGCAGGAGGATTGTTGTGAGTTCGAGACCAGCCTGAGCTACAAAGTGAGCTTAAGGCCAGCCTGAACTGCACAGTGAGACCCTGTCTCAAAAAGACAAAAAAAATAAAATAAAATAAAATAAAAAATAAATAAAAATAAAAATAAACAAGGTAAATGGATTACTTTGAGGAAACTAAAGATGAAAACGGTAACATAAAGGAGCTAAAAACACCAGTGATACTGGGGATCAGTGTGAAACATAGTTGTTGTGAAGTCCGGACAGTCTTTGGCATCTGCTATATGTAACCAATCCTAGATGCCCCAGCCCAGATTTCCTGATTAGATGCCAATTCCTCTCTCAGAAACATGCCTGAGTCCTACCACTGCTTCCTGATAAGCTGTGAGGGTCAGATCCCTTCCCTCCATGACCAACAAAGCAGCTACCTCAGATGATCCACTGAGGAAGAGAAAAAAAATATGACTGTTCCTACTTACTTTATATCATCTTTTTAAAATGTTTCTTCATTTATATATTTTATTTGTATATTTTTAGGCTTTCTACTGGTACACAGACATAAAAAGACATCCAAAGCTATACAAAAAGTCCTGTAGGTTCCTCACCTAGATTCTTCCAAATAGTAACGTTTTCCAGTTATTGTACAATTATCAAAACTTGAAAGTTGACCTTCACCCCCTATTGCAAGATCAATGCATCTTATTTGTGCTCTTCCAGTTGTCCCACTGATAGCAATTTCTGGCTAAGGTCTCATTTTTGCAATTATCCATGTATCTTCAGTCTCCTTTAAGCTCAAATAGTTTCTTAGCCTTTCTTTGCTTTTCAAACCTTAATAATTTTGGGACCGGGGAGATGGCTCAGTAGAATAAGCACTTCTCTAGCAAGTACAAGGGCCTGAGTTCAATCCCTGGTTCTGAAAAAAAAAAAAAATCCACCTTAATAATTTAGAAGACTATTGGCAGGATATTTTTTAGACTATATCTCTATTGGAGTTTGTCACATACTTCCTTGTGATTAAGTGCAAGTTAGCCATTTTGGTAGGAAAACCACAGAAACGATGCTGGTCTCACTGTATCATAACTGAGGTATTGAATGTCTGTCTTGCGCTGATGGTGTTAACTTTGATCACTTCATTTTAAAGTGATACCTGGTAGATTTTCTTACTGTTATTTTTTCTTTACAATAAATATAGTTGAGGGCCATACTTTGAAACTAAGCAAATATCCTGTGTCCTATTCTGTTTCCTGTTCTTGCTGACACAAGCACTGCAGTGATTTTCTAGTCCTCTCAAATTTTTGTAGTTACTTACTTATGTATTTATTTTTGATATTCTACCTTAAGAAAATTTTTCTTTTCCCTTCATTTATTTATTCAATTATTTGCATCAATATAAATTCATAGATTCTGATTTATTTTATGATTTATAATTCATTACTATCATTGTTTTGTTGCTACAATTTCCCCAACATGAAGAATTGGAGCATCTTTCACATATCTCCTATGTCTTTTGTGTGTCCCAACCTTTTGGGAAATTGTCTTTGTTTTTTGGACTGGGAAGCATAATAAAAAGTTAGAGACTCCCCTTTGAGGCTACCCTCATTCCCTTAGTTAGGATTCAGTGTCCGTCCTTTCTCCTGCATTCAGCATGATGCCTCGTTTTCTATCCAACCCTTACCCTCTGTGGTGCACGGCGGCTCACAAGTGAAGGACGGCTCGGAACGCATGGGCTCCCTGCCCATCATCAGTTCCATCCTGCAGGCTTGCTATACTTAAAGAGGAGATAACAAGACTGCAAGTCAATGAAAGCCAAGTAGGGAAAAGAAGCTGGCAATACCGAGTGCCATGTGAGCACACATACCCACACCCACACACAAACATGTCACACTGAACAGTGCTAATATGAAGTCAATGATCTGAGGAAAGCAGCATGGCTTCTAAAGGCCCCCAAAGGGCTTTAAAGTTAGCATTTCAGTCCTTGAATCTAACCTGACCTATCCCATGAAGGCTTCCTGGTTTATGCAGCAGCAATCTCTAGGTGCTGAAGTACTCTGTGCAGATGAAGGCTGCTTCCCATTCCCAGCTCCATCATGTCCAAATGGGTAAAGCTGAGCAGTGTACTCACCTTCTCTGTGCCTTAGTTTCCACAGGTACAAAGTAAGAATAACAATAAACTAATTGCATAAGATTTTTGGAAAGGATCAATTAGCTTATAGCATTGCTAGGCGTATTGCAAGTGATATATTAGTGTTAACTGTCATTTCTAATGTGCACAAGTTAGGAGACCCTTAATTAATGTGTGGGAACTTCATAAGATACAGCATAAAGATATACTGTAAAAGTTCAGGATGTAAGGATTAGGTGGAACTCAGTTCTGTGCTTGCTTAAAGACTCATTTCCTAAGAGATATTACATCACACATTCTCTGTCTCTGACCCTTTGTGCTGCTTTTTAAAAAATCTTATTTATTTATTTGGTTCAGTGTCTTGCAATGCAGCTCAGACTCATAGTGACCATCTTGCTCAGCCTCCTCAGTGCTGGGATTACAGGCATGCGCCACCACGCCCGGCCTTAAAGATTTTTGTACAGCAAAATCTTCTTGTTGTTTTAAAACATTATTATGGCATAGCACAGAAAGTCTGCATAATTTTTATGATAAAACCATACTTTCTCACACTGCCTGCTTTTACAACCACTCTAGTGTGTTATGTAGAAGAAGCACTCTCTTCCTGAGAAGAACCTTGCTAGCTCCATCCTTAGGAGAGGCTTCTAATGGCAAAAGCAAGGGAACAGCGGCCATCTTGGGTTAGGAGATGGGGAAGGATCTCAGAAAAGGCTAGGCTGGGCCACATAGTGCGTTAAGGACCAGAAAAGGGGAAATGAAGTCACAGACAGTCAGCAAACAGACAGCAAGTGGGACCACGCAACCGAAACAAGGAAAGAAGGGCAGCCCAGGGCAGGCCCTGGAGAGAGCCTGCCTCCTCTGCAAGCTCCTGCCACAGAAGCGTGCTGGCCCCTCTGTGGTGAGCCTCATATTTCAACACATTGAACAGTCAGTGCTTTTTTTTTTTTTTTCAAATATCGCAGGCTTAGGAACTCTTCCTTACTTGGTGCTCACTGTCAGAGGCTGAGAAACTCACACTCTTCTGTCAAATTTAAAAACTGCTTTTTGGTTGTGTACCAGACATCTGACAAATGTAGCTAAGGCCTGCAGCGCCAAAACAGGTTTGGTGCTGCCAACAAGCTGTCCTGAATGTGAGGGGAGAGGTTTTAGTGTCATTATGATTAAGACAGCATGTGCTTCCAGACACCTCCCATGGCAGAACCAGGAGGCCAGGCCAGCTCTCCACCATCAAGGGAGCAATAGAGCGCTTCCTGTTAGAGCAGGAAACTGGATTTGCCAGTAGAAAATCTCATAAGGGCCAATGTTTTTTTACTCGTATCAACTTCTGCCAAGTTGTTCACTTTATTCTTTCATCCACACAATAGTATTCCTTTTAAAATAAAGTTAAAAGCCTCACTGACAGTTGTATAAATAAAAAGCTGCAGACAGGATAGAAGAACAAGAACCTATGTGTCAGGATTCCACATCTGTCTGTCTGACCAACGAGGATGACATTCACACAGTTGAAAATATCAAAAATGTAAGATTTGAGTATGATATCTATAACTCAATGAGAAGCTCCCAATTATAAAAATAACTGTTCCGCTGATAATGCAAGTAGAAACACAAAACTATTAGATATCATGGAGAATGGGCCAGGTTTAGCTAAATTTATTTCAGAAGCTCAATGAACATTTAGAAAGCCATTCTTTGAGTGGTGTTTTGCCTAATGCATTGCCTTTTGATGTGCCCAGCGCCTGGCTTATTCAGTTGATATATGTGTTGCTAACCTCCTGTGAGTCACATAACATAATGAACAGAGTAGGGATGAAAAAATGTGGATGGAGAAGCCAGGTGTGGTGGGGCACGCCTGTAATCCCAGCAACCAGGAGGCGAGAGCAGGAAGACTGCTGTGAGTTCAAGGTTAGGCTGGGCCCCATAGTGATTGAGGACCAGCCTGCACTACACAGTGAGACCCTGTTTCAAAAATAAAAACAAAAGCGGATGAAGAAAAATGGAAAAAGATTGTTTTGCTTCCTTTTGTTTGAGCATGGGGTTAGTGAATGGGGCTTGTTTTAGGGGGGAATGTCAATAATCAGTTTAGATTTTTGTCTTTCTGAGCTGTGATATTTTTTAAAACCCAAATGGGAATGTAATAATACCCCCTCATATGAATGCAGTAAAACACAAACACAATAATGTTGAAGAAGTTCCCAGCACAGAGCTCAGCCTATAGTAGATACTAATTAGTCAGCCCCTTGCCTGTGCCTGTGTGTGGCCCATGAACCCCGCTCACTGGCATGCCCCGAGTCCACACTGCCTCCTCAGGGGCCTAGAGGTTCATGTGCTGATGCCTCCTGACCCAGGAAGGCCGGCTTCCTCTCGCCCGCTGGCCTTCAGTTCCCCCAGAGGCTCTGTGTCACATGTCAGTGCCGCTTTCTCCACCTCTTTGGCCAAGTCACTGGTTCATGTGACTGAAGGAGCCCAGAGTGGGACCCTAGAAGGAAGCTCTACAGCAGCTCCACTGAGGGCAGCACTGACTCCAGAAGAGAAGCCACCTTGGGATAGAGAGTGGAGTTTAAGAAACAAAAAAATAGTTGTCTCAGGAACTCAATGGAATAGCATGTAAGCATGCTTCCAGTGACAAGAGCTGATAAATCCCTCATACAGTTTTTTTTTTTTTTTTTTTTTTTTTTTTTTTTTTTTTTTTTTTTGCGGAACCGGGGATTGAACTCAGGCCCTTGCACTTGCCAGGGAAGCGCTTATTCCACTGAGCCATCTCCCCGGCCCTCCTCATACAGTTTTGAGGGATTTCAGCTGAGTTTTCTATAACGTAGTCCACTGAAAATAAAAACCCCAATTAACACAATGAGAAGTTAGAAACATCTTTATTTGTCAGTAAGAAAACAAACTTACAGCCTCAAACTCAAAGAAAGTCAAAATTAAAAGCTAATATTTCTTGCAGAGGTCATCATTAGTCCTTTTTAATATGTTATTATTAAATAAGGGGAATCTATAACTTCTCCCACATCTTTCTCTATAATGTCTGTTGGGGTCTTTATCATTTACCAGAATTGCCTTTTGTTGTCATGCAAGGCTTCATTTAGCTGTTCTAAAAATCAGGATAAATTGATTTTACCAAACAAACCTACATAGTGGATTAATTTCTTTATTTTTCTAAATATATTTTGTAGATTGATTGTTCTACTACATTCACTGCAAAAATCAAATTATTCAAAATCAGATGTTCATGGAAATATTATCAATGGTAATGATGAGCAATTGCTAACACCTGCTTTGAAATTCTTCTAGTTCAAAATTATCTTAGCCATGTTTTATAATAGAATTTTAGATGCGTAATTGACTATATAGCCATATCAATATGCCAGCATGAACCCCAGCAGCTGAGCCCACACAGAGATAGGGTGCCATGAGCCAGAAGGGTGTCCTGGGCAGGCACCACCCATGCACGCTTTGGATTTCTACAGTATATAGAATCACTTTTCATACAGGACATGGGTAGGGGCACTGAGGGCTAAGCGCTCAGCTAGCTCCCACTGTCCTTTCCTGGAGAGGGATGTTTACCTCTGAAAACGCTTCTATTTTCTTTTCTCTTCTTTTTTAGTTTGTAACCTTAAGTGTTTGAGAAAACAAGGACCCAAAACTAAGGTATTATTAATTTCTAAAAGTAAGAATTCACAAAAATAGCACTTTTCCATTACTATTTAGAAGGTAAGAAATGATCAAGGTATCGCTAGAAATCAATGAAATGACGTATGACAGTAGATCACATGCAGCCACAGTTACATCTCAGATGAGTCAGCACCTGAAAACAGTGCCCAAGTACTAGACAGATAACATAAAAGACATCAGGTTTGCACCAGTAGGCCAGCCTGAAGCAGAATAAGCTCACCGGTCCAGTTCTTCCAGTTAGGAGCAAAGGCCCTCAGCACAGAGCAGGGATACAACAAACATTTTGATCAGCAAATACAACTATCTTCTTACATCTTATCCCTCACATAAAGCACTAAGCTCAGCCTGTTTGCTGCATATAGATTTGGCAAAGCAATTCCTGATACTCTTAGCTATTTTCTTATGTAGATATGCATGAGGAAAAGAGCCTAAGAAGCCAAAGAGGCCAGTGCATTTGCTACTTGGAAAAGGACCAAGAGCCACTCACTGATACAAGGAAAACAAAAAACAAAGGGAAGGGGAGGAACAAAAATCCTGCACAGGAAAAAAAACAACAACTACCAAGTAGAAATAAAATTGTTTTTAAATGTACAAGGTCTGTATAGGGAAATTTATAAAACTTTAGAAAATATTATAAATTTGTAATATTTACAAAGAAAACATTATGTATGAGAGATGGACTAAATGGAAACATACCTCAACAACATGAGCAGGAAAACTTAGTAGGGTAGAGATATCAAGTCTCTAGAAATTGATCAGTTTCAGCCAAACTCCAAGTTTTTATTTGCACCTTTATTTATTTATTTATTTATTTATTTATTTATTTATTTATTTAGCAGTACTAGGGACCAAACTTGAGACCTTGTGCTTGCGAGGCAGGTGCTTATGCCACTGAGCTATCTCCCCAGCCCTCCATCAAGTTTTTCAAATAATTTGATAAGTTAATTTTAAACTATATGGGAGAGTAAAGGTCCATAAAGAGCCTCATGGACACCTGAGGATTGGCAAACTTGAAGAAAGGCATTTGCCCAACCAAGTGCCAGACTCATTCTGAGGCCTCAGAATCAGGATGACCTTGGCTGTAGGAGGAGCTGAGCACGGGCTCTGACATGGGCTCAATATTTATCATCTGAAGCCCCAAGGCTGCAAAAACCCAAAACATTTTGAGTATTGGATTCAAATTCTGATTCATAAATTTTAACATTTCAGGGCTCAGGCATTTCAAGTGAGTAATGCTAAATCTGTGGAGAGTTCAGAAAAACCATTTGTGAAATGTTAATATATGAGAAAAAAATATGCCACCGGCTAAGTGGACCTGAAAAAAGCAGCCATTTCCCATGGTGACATGAGAAATAAGTAAAAGCAGATCCTCACCTTACACTACAGACACACAAAATAATGTAATATCAACTAGAAATTTAAGTGACAAGACCAAAACATTAAAAATTTTAGTGTGAGTCAGCAGCACATATACTAAAATTGGAATGATACAGAGAAGATTAGCACGGCCCCTGCACAAGGATGACACACAAATTTGTGAAGTGTTTCATATTTAAAAAAAAAAATTAGTGGAAGAAAATCCTTTTTCAAATTTTAATAAATTTCTTTATGTCCGAGAGATAGCTCTTATCAGGGGAAGGTGCACATTCAAACTGCAAAAGTTCCTTGTCTTCAGAATGACTTCAGTAACATTGCTTAAGACCAATTTCCTGTAACCTGCTGAAGATAGAACTTTTAGGTTTATGAAGATGAGCTTACATATTATTGTTCTGAATGTTTTTAAATAAACATAGGTGTACTCCACTGTCCCCGAGCCCCACAGAATTGGACATCTGCAATAAGAGCCTGCACTTGGCATTCATCATGGATGCAATCTCCCCTCATCACAAGAAGTTTCTCTTTAATTCCATCACTTAGTGTTAGGCAAATATAGGAATTATAAACCAAGAGTTTGAATCATCAGGTATTAGCAGGCAGTGGTGGGGACCATGCTAAGATTGTACTGAAGGGAAGGTACAGTTTTATGATTCATATTCTACAAATTATTTATGAGTGTCAGCAGGCAGTACTGAGGCAGTGGAAAGAGCACATGGGTAGATAAAGGATTATAAGGAAATTATATAAGAGCATAATTGAAAGATTAGAAAGCTCCATCTTTGTCTTAGACAAGTCACGTGGTTATTATTATCTGGAGGTGAAATGATTACTCACTTACTAGGATTAAAGTAGATTTCTAGTGGAGGAAAAAACAATAATATTAAAAGTGTGCAATACCATAAGGAATCCCCAGATCAGCCTATGTCTGTTCGTTTCAGAGAAGTTACAACAATGTCAAGTTCTTACTCAGGGAGATTTTCTTATTTTCAAGTTCTACAAAAAATGATTTTTAAGTTCTGGAGTTTCATTCACTTTGAAATGAAGTGAAAGCTAAAGAAAGGGAAAGGTCACTACAGAGGTAGGGAGATGCAGGTCGAGTAGCCCTAATCCAGAATTCCAAAATGTTCCAAAATTGACACTTTTGGGACCAGCGAGATAGCTCAGTGGACTAAGGGCCTGCTTAGGCAAGTGCAGGGACCGGGGTTCCATCCCTAGCACTGCTGGGCACATCCCTGGGTGCCCTAAGCCAGCCGCTAAGACCCGGTGTGATGACGCAATGTGTAACCCCAGTGTTGGGGAGGTTGAAAACAGGAGGATTGCTATGAGTCCAAGCTGGGCAGTGAGTACTATACCAAGTACATAAAAATAAAAAAACATTGTATAAAATTTCCTTTAGGCTTTGCATATAACAGTCATACGAAACAAATTAATTTCGTGTTTAGACTCTCATCCCATCCTAGAAAAACCTCATTATATATTACACAAATATTATAAAAAGGATTAGGAACTAATCCTAAATATTCCAAAATCAGGAACACTTTTGGTCTCAAGCACTTAGAATAAGGCATGTTCAACCTATGTTGCAGAGCTCAAGCCCAAATAAACTGCCTGTCATCTTCAGCCACCACCTGTTTATTATTTCAAGGTGGAGGCTGAGCCACACATGGCCAAACTCTTTCACCATGGTGTCCTACAGTAGCATGTACTCTAACACCTCACTTGAAAACTGAGGGGTACTTACAACTGACTGCTTTTATTGAGTGCTTTGGATGTTAACTAAACACAAGACTAAAACTGCCACTTTTCAATAACCTATTCCACATTTCAAAACAATGCTCTGAAATCACACTGGAGCAGTATCAAAGTCTCTCTGCAGTGTCTGGGATGCTGGCCCACTAGTATGCAGTGGATCAGAGAGATGTTAAAAAGGTCTCTCTCCAGGCTGAAGACAGCATATCGTCCTTCACGCCATAGAACTGCTTTCTTGGCTCTGAGCTTTGAACAACTTCAGCTTCTCCAGATCTCTGGATGTCTACTGGCCTGACTTGGAGATCTTGGAGTTCTTTTCTGGTCTCTTATATCTGGTCTGTTGAATTTGGATGCCCTGGTCCACACAAGCCCATTTTCTGTAAGTTGTCTTGTGAAGACCATTCTTTCTCTCAGCTTCAGCAGTCAAATTCATTATGTTTTTTTCCTGCCAGGTTCATCATATTCAGTCCTTCTTCAAAGAAGCAAAAAGATAGCTCATATTTTCCAAATCCCTTATATACACCATGAACTGTAGCCATTAGCATGTCAAATGCAAAGGAATAGATGGCTATAACCACATACAAAGCACCACATTTACAACTGCACAATGGGGCAAGCAAGTGAGTGCCCTATTATTTTTCTGTCCCCAGCCTTCTCCCACAATGCACTATGCACAAAGCCTTCCAACAGGACCCATCACAGAACTGCCCTGTGAGACTGAGCCCAAGACTTTGTCTTTCCAAGTCTCAGGTTCTTCATTCATGAAATGGAGATTTAAATAGCCCTCACTTAAATGATAACTGTAAAGATTACAAGTTGCTTAATTGATACCAGAAGAGGTAAGGTCCAGCAAGGTTGGGCGATGGTCCAAGGCCAACAATAGTGACGGTGAGCATTCAAAGTGGAGCCTTTGCTAGTTGATAATCTTTCCACCCTGCCTCCCTCCCTCCCACTCTTCCTTCTTTCTTTCCTCCCTCTTTCTACATTATGAAACTGTGATCACACACATTTACAGAATCTTTGGAAAAAATAAACAAAATTACATATTAAATACAAATATTATTTTATGTTTGCTTTCAGCATTTTTCAAGCAAATATCTAAAGAATTTGTAATTTGTTAATAATATTTGTTTGTAATTATCCCTTAATGCAAATAATTCCTCACCTGTCTCTTCACCTACAATAAGAGAAAATCACAGTACATTATCTCTGAAACTATTTTGGAGAGGATTATAATTCTGTCTCTATGTCAGGATTAATTTGCATATATTTTATTTGATAAAAAAACATTATTTTCTACACTTTCCTATTATTAGTGTGCTGATTTATCATCCACACAGTGTAACTGTTTTCTTACAATTTTCAAAATATCAGGAATTTTTTTACATTTTTTAAAAAATAAGAAAGGTTTTATGTGAGGTAAGGATTTTTTTTGTTTCCTTTTTGCAATCAGGCCCAATTAAAATTTTAAATATCAACTTCTTCACTTAAAATAAATATTCATACTGATTCCTATTGTATAAATGCACCATTTAAAATATGAATGAGCTGCATACTAAAAGAATGTCACAAAGAGCCAATATGCAGCCCGAGGAGAGACAGCCACACCGCATCCTGCTCACTTGTCACTCAGGCTGTGCTACTCTTTCAGATTCACGAGGATCTACAGATATTAGCCAGAGTCAGTCCTCAAAAGAATTCCACAGGGTGAATACTGATCCCACTGTAGCGGACCTAGGCGGGTGTGCCCTGGGAGACCTCACCAGGCTAAAGAACCATAGAGCAGCTGGAGCGCAAGTGCCAGATTTAATAAAATCTTTTGGTAGTTTAGACAGTTTTCCTCGAACTTCTGAGAGATGAGAGCCAACAACAGCAAAATACACAACAGCCCAGGCTCCCTGAAAGAGCAGGGGCCCAGCCCTAGTCATTTTATCAAATTCCCCCAGGAAGTTACACAGAAGTGTTCATTCCTGAGTGAGTGTATATGTGCTAACTAAAGTGAAGGTGATATTATGCAATGTGGGAAAGACACAACTTCAAACCTCCTTAAGGTCCAGTGTACAGTTTGTATCTCCCAAATATACAAACTCTAAAGGACACATAAGGTTGAAAGGAGAGCCTTTTTTTTTTTTTTCGGAACCAGGGTTTGAACTCAGGCCCTTGCACTTGCCAGGCAAGCACTTATTCTACTGAGGTACAAGAGAGCCTTATTAAGCAAAATCTTCTGAGAGACAGGAGGCATATGTCCAGAGCGGGTAGCCAGCAAGGCTCTCGGTTACGGGTAATGTACACAGCAAAGTCACAACGTGGGAACAGTGTGAATCGAGCTACAGTCAACCCATAAGATTACAAGTATGACAGCTTAGCTAATACTGGCCCAAGGAGGAAATGAATCACATAGTAAGCGTACACAGAAAGACCAAAGGCATTTTAGGTAGGGAGGCAGTGTGGGTTCTGGTCACCTATCCGTGAGGCTAATGCCTATCTGGGTCCGCTGGAGCATATGCTGCTAATTATAGTATAATCTCAAATTGCTGTTTACCTCGCAGGCCCTCCTTTGGTCTTCGCTGAGTCTTCATCCTGAGGCCGGGCTCCTTGGATTGCCTATAGCCACCGTTCTGATGTCTCTCTTTTTCCTTGAACTTCTGAGAGATGAGAGCCAATAACAGCAAAACGCACAATGGCCCAGGCTCCCTGAAGGATTTCCTTGTAGGCCCAATCCCTCTCTAACTATATTGATTTCTATCTTATGTACCTGTTTATAATAATAGCCTGGAGCATTATATTGGATGAAAACAGAAGAGGAAACGTGGGCGGAAGCTGACCGCTTGGATGGCTAACCTGCAAAGGGCTGAAGGAGTTCTCAGACCTTGTAGCAGGCAAGAGTTGGCTGCAGGAATGCTTGAAAACTAGACTAGAGAATACCACCCGCATAACTGCAGCCCCCTGGGTCTGAGCAGGGCTCTGGGGTTTGCATTCCGAACGAATTCCCAAGGGAGGCGGATGCTGCCAGTGCTGGGCTTTAAGCCTAAGGCAGCAAGTAAAGTAGTTCCGAATCCTAGCTGCACACTGCACGGATCCCGACTCAGTTTCTAAAATACCGATGTCGGGGACTCTCCGCAAGTCAGGATAGAGCAGCAGGGCAGGGGGCCTGGCCACGGGTAGTTTTTAAGGCGCACCACGTCTCATCTCCTGGGTAGGTGGCCCTAAGGTCCACGGCCTTTGAGCCTTCCGGAGAAGCCCGTGGTCTAGGGATGAGCTCCAGAATTGTCACTAAATCGGCTTTCTAATGTCTTTTCCTTTTTCAGAATTGATAGCTTTCAAATCCATCTCTGTGATACACACACCCAAGACCCAAGACAACACACAGGCCTGGCTGATTTTTTTTTTCTTTCGACAATGCTGCCCTCTAGCGTCCGTACACAGTAGAATTATGTGTGACCCACTTCAGCCTGATCAACACGATTATTTCCGATTAGCTAGCTAAGCGGGAAATATTTCTCTAACCTGAAAAAAAAAAAAAAAAAAAAAAGCTAATGTACTATGAATGAACTCAGTTTTAATTTGGGGCAGTGTGGCGCCCCAGCTGTGGCCTTATCTCGTCCCTTCTCTCTGCGGTGAGGAATAGGAACTCCGGAGTCTTCCACCCAGTCTTCTGCAATCAAACCAGCAGAGTCCAGAGGAGGAGCCTGGGGCAGCTGGAGAGCATCCCAGGGACGCTTCCCTTTTGCCTCACTTCTCAAACCACCTCCTTTTACTTGAGTCACAGTTTACTGGGAAGAGACATTATTAGACAGAGCCTCCCGGGAGTTCCACATTCCCAACTGGTCACCCCACCCCAACAGAAATGCCCCACCCTGCCAGCTGCCTTCCTTCCTCTATCTCACGCTGCCTCCTTCCCTCCCCCTCCCCCTCCCCTTCCCCCTCCCCCCCTCCCTCCCTA
>PVKA01031522.1:0-16351 GCA_004027165.1 Ctenomys sociabilis | reverse complement strand
GAAAGAAACACATCATTATTCTTCAGAGTATCAAAAAACATATATAAATAAATTTAGGAAAAAAAAAAAAAACCCAGGAAACTTTTGTACAAACAGCGTAAAATTTAGACATAAATGAATAAAAGGAAAATAATAAATAAATCTATGGATGAATTTTAATACACTGCTTCCACAGCTGATTAGTGGGGTTATGTATAGAAGTATAGGACTATATCCATAATTGTCAGAATACAATTAAAATGTTTCATAACAAGCATACTAAAAATGCATGTCACATGATTCAAATATTACCAATGAATATAACAAAATTAAACCTATGAATGCAAGGCACGCTAAAATACCTTCAGGAAGCCAAAGGGTCCAAAGATTTTAAGACCTTTTACTTTATAGGAAGATTAATTTTCAAAATAGATTGTAATTGTAGTACTACACTGCCAATATTTAATCATTTACCAAATTATCTTTTTACTGTTCAATGTTTAAAAAAAAAAAAAAAAAGATTAAGTGCTTGAAGGAGTAAGAATGCAGCAGAAAACTACAGGAGCCCATAAATCCTTTTTCTTAAATTTAATTTGTCATATATAAGGTTTTTATATACAATCAGTGTGCATTGTAACAGTTGATATTAAAAGTCAATCAAGTTTGTCTAAAGTGTTAACCTGGCTGCATAGCACATTTGACATTATTGCCCACATGAAAAGGGAAAACAAATGGTTTTACAGTAACTTTTGGCCGTTTGGATTCTGAGTGTCATATACCTACCCTTTTAAAGAAAATGCATCTGAAAAAAATGTTTCCAGAGCACGCAGTTTAGACTTTCTGTATTATCTCACCATTTTTTCTTTTACTACAAACATAATATTGACTAAAAAAGGGATGGGGAATAACATGTATCAATAAAGTATTCAATATAAAATGGACTAATGGAAATAAGTGGCCCCTTTCCCCATTTTTACATTCTAAACAACAATTCCATCGAGACAGATCATTAAAAAATGTTATTAGACTGATTTTTTTTTTTTTTTTTTGATAAGAAGGCCTGAGTTGGTAGAGAAAGGAACAGTCAAAAAAAGCCTGAGGGAGAAAGTAAGGAAAGCTCATTTAATACATTTACAATAATTTACAGCCATTTTTTTAATATAAAAAGGCATAATAAATCACAAACAGGAAATTCCTGGCTATATTACAGATATAAGTACAGAATTTAAATATTCAAGCTTGTGATGAAAAGCGGCAAGGTGGTCGCAGTGTACAATGTAAACAAGTAGCTTTGGAAAGTGAACAAAGTCCTTGAGCCTTTTTTCTTTATTAAGAAAAGAACTCTCTTTCATTCCTTCCTGAAACATGATCACAGGTCAGAGTAAAGTTCATATACAAACATAATTTAAATGGAGGTCAGTCTAAAATAACTGACTTAAAAAAGTTTTATCCAGCCTATATGGGAGGGCAGTGTTGAGGTCCCTGTTATAGTAAACATTTTCCATTTCTTTAAAAAAGAAAAAAAAAAAGTACTACAATATTTGTAGTACAGTGCAGCATAATCCTTAAATATAAAAATAGTTTCTCTTCTGTTGGGATAATAGATCTTGCATCCTGGAAAGAAGTAACAATACTGCTACTGATAGAAGATCTGTTTATATCTTTCAAGTCATGTAAGGCAATTACTGTGTTGGTTTATGATATATGGCTAAAAGATAAGTCCAGAGAGACAAAGCATTAGTTTTTGTTATGTTTTCCGATTACTCCAGGTATGCTCAGGTGTACTTTTGTGTTCAACTGAATGTTCAAATGGAGATCTGGAGCCATAAGGAGATCTCTGATCTAGTGGTGACCTGGGGCCACTACTGGAAGCTCTGTGGTCCATTTGCCACTCTGAGTGATACCTATAATCCCTGGAAGATTTATGGTGTGTATATTCAGAGCTTGACCGGTGATCTGAATGTACCCGATGATCTGAATGAGATCGATGATCAGAATGACATCTATCTTTTAAACTTCCTTCCAAATTTGACCTGTGATCTCTACTTCTATGATCATCCAGTTTTCTGTGTTTCTCTCGGTCACTGTAATATCTAATAAAAGAAACATTTTTTAATTCAACCTAATAAAGCAAACTATAATGTTTCCAAATAAAATCTGGCCAAAAATTAAAACATGTTTAAACATTCTTTTCATTGTACACAGGTTCATAATTCACTTTACATTGTATATAAGTTATATTTCATCAAATTCCATAAATCAGTTTTAAAATAACTGGAGTATCTCTTTGGAAAAATCATTTGATTAATAAAAGTAAACAAATCAGACTACCTCACACATGTCTAATTTCAGTCTTAGAAAAAATGCTGCTTGTTATTCTTTTTCATTTGCATTCATACATCTTATCTATCTGAAAGTCAGAAATGGATAACCACAACCATCCAGGAACCCACAAAAATCAATGCCTTTCATATATAAGAATTTCTAGCCAGGAAAAATTTTGAACTCAAAAATAAGGTTTATAATACAACTCATAAGAAGGCTTTTCATTAATGCCTATTAAAACTTTTTTTTTTAATGTATTTAGGACAAGGTCTACAGGGTCTCACTATGTAGATTGGACTCACAATGATTCTCCTATTTTCAGCCTCCCAAGCACTAGGATTACAAATACGCACCACTATGCCCAGTGTAAATCACCCTTCCAAGTGCATCCTGTGGACAGGGCCAGCACAGCATTAAAGCTGTTCAAGCCAGGATTGAACTCCAGCTGCTGCACTCTGCCTAAGTAGATGCTTTAAAAAACTTTCTTAAATATGACTAATTTTATAGTAAGTTTTAACATGAAAATCATTAATGAAAAATGTGCTTAATATATAAACGTGTCTACTAAAAAATGTGCCAAGTTTAATGACAAGTAATCTCTAAAATGCTTGCCTTTTCAAATAAAACCATCACTGAATGAGGGTTTTTTATTACAAATAATCTTTAAACAGCTTATGAAGTTACAAAAGCTACTACTAAATTGTTTTTCTTATATGTTCCTAGTATTATACCACTCTACCATTGGTATTTTGGAGTGTGACAGAACTTCTCACAGAGGAAATTAATAGTGAACACAATTGAAATAGACCCAGTATCTTTTAATTTCTCTCTCTGCAATGCTGAGTGTAGAAAATAGGGTCTCATGCATGAGAGACAAACACTTAACAACTGAGCAACACAATGCTAGCATTTGGCAGGAGAATTGCTACAAGTTAAGACACGTTTCAATTACATGTGGGGTTCATGGCCAGCTTAAACTACAATGGCACCCTGTCACAAAACCAAACCAAACACCCAAAAGTAACAATAGTAATGATTTTAAAAATCAGAAAAATCAAGACCAGCCTGAATGGCGCAGTGAAGCCCTATCTTAAAAATCGTGCAAAAAAACTCATTCTATAGAACCAGGTATAGCGACCCATGCCTGTAATTCCAGAATTTGGGAGACTCAGGCAGGAGGATCACTGTTGGTTCAAGGCCAGCCTGACCTGCATACCAAGACCTTGTCTCAAAAAAAACAAACCAAAACCAAAACATCTCATTTTATAGAGACATTCAGTTATTGTTAGTCATGGAAAATACTACAAATCAATTCTTTTGTTTATAAATTAGTTAAGACTTGTTCTGACTGCAGGTCAATACAGTAAGTAAAAGGAAAAAGCTATAAACCAAATTTCAAAGTAACTCAAGTTTACCTGCTGTCTTGCTTATAGTGATCCCACTCGCGATGATCTTTACCATTACTAAATGAAGAATAAGGTCTTTTTCTGGAATCACTCTTTTTGTAAGAATCTCCCTGATGGCGGTCTTTATGATGGTCATGGTACTGAGACAAATGTCTATCAGAAGAGTAACTGTCCCTGCTGCTATCATCATGATTTGAATTCTCTTTCAATCTTTCCACATCTGTTGAAAGGAAAATCCACAACTTTTGTCAATGATTAAAAAAAAAAAAAAGTAAAAGTTCTTCACTGTAAGGTAGCACCTTTCTGTGTTAACCACTGCCAAAACAAAAACATTTCTCAAATACAGGTAGTAAAGTATTTGGAAATGTTTTTTAAAGGTAGCTCTAAGATTTAAAAAGAGGTCACTTGTTCATTGAGTATGAAAAATCACAATTAGAAAATAAGAGGATTGGGCCTGGGGCGATAGCTCAGTAGAGTAAGCACTTAAGCACAGGGTCCGGAGTTCAATCCCCAGTACCAAAAAACAGAGAGGATCAAACCATTCTTGGACTATATTTTGTGCCTGTTGTCACACAACAGAAAGAATACATTATTCTAAAAAATTAAATATGAACATTAATTTTAACAATTACCCTATAATTTCTAGAAATTCAAAGTTAATGCAAAAGATAGTTAATAAACTAAAACATTAAATAGATTTTATATAATAATGTAAATATAAATGAAAATTAAAGTATAAAATTAATTTTAAGGGGCTGGAGAGATGGCTCAGTAGAATAAGTGCTTCCCTGGCAAGCGCAAGGGCCTAAGTTCAATCCCCAGTTCCGCCAAAAAAAAATTAGTTTTAAATAAGAACTTAACATTTTCATAATTTTATCTAAAAAACCAAAAAAAAAGGAAAAACAAGTTTTGTTTATCTTCCAAAATAATTAGTAAGCCTTACTTACCTGGATTTCTAATCCCATGGACATTCAAATTGCTGTTCTGGTCACTGTTTTGCTAAAATAAGCACACATGAAAAATCTTTTAAGTGGCCTTCGATACTCTTAAACACACATAAAACTGGGGGGAGAAGCGCTTTAAAAAATTCTGATATTAAAGTCTGTATATGAGTTAATGAAATGTATAAATTTTTATTCCACAGATATCTTTTTAAGCTATTAATTGAAACTACTTAACTTATTTTTTTGCGGTTACCAGGGATTAAACTTGAGACCTTGCACTTGCCAGGCAGGCACTTATGCCACAGAGCTACATTTCTAGCCCTGAAAAAATTTTAGAATAGGAAAGTGCTGTCCTATAACATTTCTTGGCTTTTTCCTAATGTTAATGTTCTATATTATCACACTATAATGACAAAAACATCGATGCAAGGCTATTAACTGAACTCTAGACCTTATTCAGATTTCACATTTTCCCCATTGTATCCTTTCTCTGTTCCAGCATCGTTTGGAGCTCTATACTACATTTTATTGTCATGTCTTCTGTGATAGTTCATCTCAACATGTTCAAGGAATACAAATCACTATAGACTATCCCTCTAATGTGATTTACCTGATGTTCTCAATATGACTGCTATGTCAAAAGTCAAGTGACAGACATTTTTGTCAATAACTACACAAGCATGATGTGCCTATCTCAGAGATATTCATAACATTATGTCTTATTACTCGGGTTGTTTAAATAAATGCTAAACTAGTGTCTCTTCCATAAGTTGTTTTTCTTTTGTAAGAAATCAACATCTCACAATACCAATATTCCATTCTCGTCCACTAATTTTAAATTTCTTCTGTGGATTTTGCCTGCAAAAATTATTACTGAAGCGTTATAACAATGGTTTTCTATTTCATTCAGTCCTTCTTCACTGATTAACTTGTGCCATAAATTAGAATGTGTCATGGTTTTAAA
The DNA here is from genome assembly GCA_004027165.1 of Ctenomys sociabilis. NCBI lineage: Eukaryota > Metazoa > Chordata > Mammalia > Rodentia > Ctenomyidae > Ctenomys > Ctenomys sociabilis. Next base: position 10,733 of record PVKA01031522.1, on the reverse strand, counting down.
GAAATAAATTAAGGAATAAAATGTAACATATTATTTACCTGAGTTTCTTGCCGTTTTTTAATAGCATGTTTATATAACTTATGCAACTTTCTTGCATCAAACTCAGTAAACTTAGACACAAAAATCCACAGATTTCTAGGAAAAAAAAATAGGCAAATTAGCATTCTAGAAAATTTTCCCCTGAATCACACACACACCAGAAACTGAATTTAAAGATTAATTTTCATATTTACTTCAATAAAGGCATATATGCAGATTCATAGATGGATAAATTCTAATCAGCCCAAACCCCTTCGTTTTATAATTTTATAATGAAAAGTACTAATTTTAAACTGAAATAGACCAAAGACGTCTAAACTAACAGAGCAGAAGGGACTGAAGTTATTAATAACCCAAAACTCAGTATATGGCATCAGAAAGGTTAATAATTTTGAGTAGAAAGAGCATTAAGATGAGATGGATTAAACTAGAACTATACAGGTAATATGGATTAAACTAGCATAGCATGTTCTTAACCAGGCATAATGGCCTATGCCTGTAATCCCCATACTCTGGGAGGTTAAGGCAGAAAGATTCCAAATTCAAGTTTACCTTAGGCTTCTTACCTAGACTCTGTCTCAAAAATTAAAAAGAAATGGGGATATATAGTTTGGTGAAAAGGCCTGAATTCAATCCTTAGTACTGCAAAGGGGTCTTTATACATGAAAAAGCAACTGTCATTTCAGCAGTAGTCACAAGACTACTATGACCAGACAAAAAATCTCTAGATTTCTCTTTCCATCAAATGCAGGCATAATTATAAATTGTGATTATTTCATAATGTACAAATATGTCAAATCAAATTATACACCTTAAGGGTACATGTTTAAATTCTCAACACAACTCAAAAACAAACACCCCTGCCAAATCTGTTATCATCAGAAGATAGAAATATACATAGAAGGTATAGTTACTCTGAAATATAAAAGTAAACTTGGTTGATAAAGCTAAATGATATCTGACTGAACTGTAATCCACTGAAAAAAATTTATCTGGCTTTTAAATGAATCTATAAGCTATCTCTAAGATACCTTCATTCTAGAGTTACCCCTCAAAGGGAGAAAAGCTGCCTTTCTGTTCATAACTGATTCTTGTTAAAAATATTTTTTTTTCTTTGTTTTTGGTTTTGGTTTTATTTGAGACAGGATTTTTGGGTGTAGTTGGCTGGCCTTGAACTAACCAAGTAGCATAGGCTGGCCTCAAACTTATGGCAATCCTCCTGCCTCAGTCTCCCAAGTGCTAGGATTCCAGGTATATGCCACCATACCTGGCTAAAAGTACATTTTGTCTGAAAAAAAAAAAAAAAAAGAAACCTAGTAAGTAATTAACATTCTAGTCCTTATTCTATCCCTTGCACAATATATCAACCTGGACAAAGCACCAGAGCTGAACTATTAATCTCTTTACCTAAGAACAAGAACGCTCTGTAAAAAGTTCAGGTCTCAGATGCTACTTCTGCTACACCAACTCCACCCTAGAAAGCTTGTCACCTTAGTCCTTTTCTTCTAAGAGCAATGCTATTAAAAGATTAGACTGTGGAATATGAAATTACTTTGATAGAAAATGAAATACAAATTTTCTATTATTTTGGCCATCCTTCATTTAGTTATGGCAATTTTTAAAAATCAGTATTCTATTCAGTTGTTTTAAGAGACTTGGTTAAATAAAGATTGAAAGTAGTATTTATAAGTAACAAGACAGATAACTATAGTTATTGTAAAAACAATGTCAACTCTTCTATATGTCGGTGTTTATATGGTAACTATGGTTGAAGTCTTTACTTTGTTTCATTCTGTAGAACTAATACTCTTCAGGGACTCAAGGTCTGGTCACTTTAAGTTCCACAGCGAACAGAGTATATTACTTGCCTGTTACTTACTTAGTAGCCACATTGGTTATCATACTGACTACCTAGGGGATGCACTGCTTGTGTTCAAATAATCCTTAGTCTAATGTCCCTTGGAGCACATTAATAGTTATAGTTATGCTGGGGGGCAATACAGAATTATATATAAAAAAAAAAAAAGCTGTAAAACGCTCCCTTTCCATGAAAATAGAAGCTCTCTATTTAGTAAGGAAACAAAAATTGTATGCTAAGGTTTCTAAAATTTACAGTAAAAATGAACCTTCTGTCCGTGAAATGGTAAAGAAAAAAAAAAAGGAATTTTCTATAGCATGACAAAGTGCAGAAGTTAGAGCTATGGAGGGTGGTAAATGATAGATCGATTTACACTTGTGTACCACAGCCTAGTGGTTATAATCAACACTCTTGCTTCTTAGACTAAATGGGTTCTGGATGAATTTAAGGAAAAAAGAGAAGCATAGGATTTTTTCTAAATAATTCTAACCATTTTCACTATCAAAAATATACTTCTTTTGATGTGTACCTACACAGCTAGTCAGCAGCCTAATCAACCAACATCAGGGACTGGTATGTGACCATTTCACTGCTTTCCTTTTCTGTGTAGTAGTTTCACATAGCACGAATTCAGATCTAATAATTAAACCTGATTTGATTTGTATAATATAGCAGCTATAATACTATGTTACTGCTGTTCCTAAACTAAAGAGGAAAATAGGTTTGCATATTGTATTCCTTGAAAGATGTTAATCTTCGCAACTTTATATATGTATCTAGTCAGAAGATAAATTGCTAAATTTGGCAACAATGTACTTTCTGGGGGTAGCAACTTCTAAAGAAATTACTAAGAATAATTTGGTAAACTACAAAGACATTTAAAAATCAAATGCATTCAATTTTAATAAAATAGCTCCCACTATTTCTCAGGACAAAGAAGACAGCTGTGGCTTATCATGATCATAATTCTCATTAAAAAAATTTGTAAAGAAATGAAAATACTACTTCTTAAACATTATGTTGTCACCTAAGCTTCAGAATGAGAAAAATAAATTGAGAGAAACACACAAAAAATTATATACGTATAAAATTTAATTACCATAATTAACTATAATAAATTATGTATTTGACAATTCCTGAAAGCTTGTTACTTACTTTCTCCACTGCTTAATTTGTTCAGGATTTGTATACTCTTTCAGACATTCTGTGATATGGTCTCCAATTTTTATTAAACACTGTCTAGTATGTTCCAGCTGCTCTCTTTCTGAAAGGCCTTTCTCAGGTCTATCAAGTTGTTTCAAAGCTGCTTTGACAGGCCTCATTCTCTCTTTACACTTAAAAATATGAACATAACAAATACATATATTAAAACTCTGAAAGCAACAGGATGTATCTATTTCAGCAACATTACATGAGTAAATACAACACTAGTGACATTAAACCTCATTAAGCCATCAAACCCCATCCCATCCCTATCCAATATTTTTCCTTTTGCATATTCTTCAGGAAAGTAAGGCTTTGAAGTCTGGATTTCTTCGCTGCTATGAAAATGGTTACTTTTTATACTAGAGGGTATCACTAGTACTAGGAAATGAATGAACCTACAGAATTCAAACTGACCTACATCCCCAGACCCTGCCCTCCTTAAATATTTTATTTTGAGACAGAGTCTCAACATTTTGCATAGGGGAGATTGAAATTGTGATGCTTCTATCTTGGCCCCTCTGAGTGCTGGGATTATAGAAATGCACTACCATAGCCGGCCTACTAATAAATTCCAGATTATATACTATATAATAAAATGTATAATAAAATGTTAATTAAAAGAATTTTATAAAGAAAAAAATTGAGTTAACATCTTTACATAATAATACATAATATATACTAGCAACCATAATATTAAAACAAATGTAGGTCGATGCATATATAAGGACAAGACAAATGATGACTTTTCATAATCTTATAGTTTGGATATCCAAAGGAAGGGGAGTTGATAAAGATCAACCTTTTCCTTGATAAATACCTTGCACACTAATGAAAACAATGAAACAATAATTTTGTGACTCAGTTTTATTTCTGTAATAAATAAAATATACGCAAATCAGAATTAAAACATTACTAAAAAGGTAGAATTATAGATAAAATTTATAAATATGGATGCAGAAACAAATTTAAATTTAATAAAAAAACATGAGAAGCAAGCTGGTTCAAGGAATGTTAAGAATGAAATAGGTCAACATTAAACAATGTATTTATTGAGATGGTAGCTGGTTCAAACTCATTTATTTAAAAAAGAAACTCTGGCATGCATTTGGTTATATTTTAGTGTTTCATTGGCCTACTTAACCAAAAGAAGTTGAAGAGTTTCCATTCTTTATCAAGAATAATTTTAAATAAATCTCTACTGGACAAATGACTCAGTAGAATAAAGCGCTTCCCTGGCAAGCGCAAGGGGCTGAGTTCAATCCCCAGTTTTCCAAAAAAAAAAAAAAAAAAAGAATTTAAAAGCCATCAGAATTACATATACTTTAAGAGGTAAAATTAGCTTTTTCCAACAGACCTGATGCCATACCAAAAAAAGAGAAAATCTTTTGTTTTTTTAAAATTCCTAACTGCTGTTATTTTTCTTCTTTTTGGTTTTGAGAGAAGGTCTCACTGTGTAGTTCAGGAGGCCTTGAATTTGCAATGATCCTCTTGCCTCAAACTCCTGAGTAGTGACAGGCATGCACAATCATGCCCTGCTTCCAATTTTTCTCTTAACTTAGGTACTTTATATTTTCCTAGAAAGTAATTTATTCAGTGTATGTCAGCTGAGTATATACCACATATTTGGCATTATTCCAATCCCAGAATATAGTGCACTAAGCAGTGATTTTATGAAACCTAGACCCTTATTATAAGACAACTAATAAACAAACAAGAGATAGAAATACATGGTGACAACGGTGATCAAGGAAAATAAAGAGGTGAAAGCTTCTTATTTACACTTTAGGAAAGAGCAGTGTTTACGAAGATACCTAAAAAAATGAAGGAATCGGCCACTCAAAGCAGAGAAGAGAGCAAGAACAAATGTGCTAAACTTTTTCTGAGATGTTTAAAGAACAATATGAATGCTTATATGATTAGAACCAAGTGAGACAGAAATTAGGCAGGAAATAACTGGAGTTCACCAAATACTGTATGTCTTGTAGGCTTTTGTATGAAATCATTTATCCTAAGATACAGGCACTCAGTTGGTCTAAATACAAGGTAACTTAGTGTGACTGTCTTCTTCCTGTAGCGGTCCTAATTGCTGAGGTTATTAATGTAAGAACAAGACACAAGAAGGGTGAAAGTAGTAAGAGCAGCTATGATGTTACTGAAACAATTCTGGAAAGGAATAGTTGGGAGTTAAATCAGTGTGGTTGGGAAGGCCAGAAATTTGTTCACTGATTTGAATGTGAGTGGGGAAAGAAGAAATGATAACAGAAATCTATGCCAAGGGTAAGATAAGGCCTCAAGACTGGAATTAGAGTAATAATGAAACTCACAAAGTACTTATTATTTTTGCTTTAAATGTAATTCATCTGATCCTGACACCAATTCTGACCCATTTCACAAAAAAGAAATTGATGCACAGAAACAAATGACATTTGTCAAACCCAGGTCCAAATGACCTCAAATCCTGTTCTCTTTCTTAACTACTGACTTATATGTTAATTATAAATACTCATCAGTAAAAGATATGGTAAATTAACAGTTGCCAAATGAGGCAGATATTAAGGAGAATAAATGGTGAAAAAAAGCTACTGAATTTCTTTTAGGAGTTACTCTGCAATAAAGTGAAATTCAGCATAAAAGCCCAGAACAATCTACGTCTAGGGTCTCTGTTTATTCTTTACAAAAATCACTTATAAAAATTAATGAAAAACTTCACACATAGGGCACAGCAGAAAAATCAGAAAGCTAAAGTGGAAATGTAGACAAAGAAGCTAGATGTACAACATCACTCAGTAATGGAGCATAAAGAATAGAGAAAACTGAGGGCTGGTCAGAGAGCTCAGCAGACTCAACTGCCTGCTTAGGCACAGTGCAGCTACCACCGTTCAATTCCCCACATGCCGTGCTGGTCCCATCAATGGAATGCACTGAGAGAACAACTAAAACTGGGCATGGTGGCACATGCCTGTAATCTCAGCGCTTGGAAGGCTGAAAACAGGAAAACCACTATGAGTCTGACCTACACAATGAAACCCTGTAGACCTTGTAATAAACATATTAAAAAAAAAAATAGAGAAAACTGTTTAAGTGAAAAGGTTAATATTTTAGGGCCAACCAGATAGCTCAGTGTAAAGTGCCTGCTTAGGCAGGTGCAGGAACTAGGTTCGCTTCCCTGTGTGCTGTGTCAGCCCCACCATAGGGTATGGTGAGCACCTGTAATCCCAGCATTTGAGGCTGAAAAAAAGAGGATCAGTTTAAGTCTGAACTGTGTAGTGAGACCCTGTAGGCCCTATACTAAATACACACACAAAAAAGAGGATTAATGTTTTTAATCTCAAAAAAGACCAATATATTATCATCCCCCCTCTATTCCCAGCCAATACAGTCAATTATTTAAAAAAAAAAAAAAAAAAAATCACAGAAAATGAATGTGAGGGCTAGATTAAAATCCAGGCACCAAATAGAAAGGTTAAAGAATCAGTGTCTGAAGCTGAAGCTGAGAAGAGATTAAAATTAATGTCCGAAGACAATGCCTGTGGCTCAAGTACATAAAAATGCAATATAGGACACAGTGACAGTTTAGTTAATACTTTGTATGTCCTCTAAATTCTCAGTGACTGGAACAATGTCAACAGTCAACAATGAGAACAAGAAAATGGTACAGACTACTGTATTTAGAAGTGTGACAAAATACTTGAAGGTAGTTTAAGGCATGTAGTAGAATCAGGAATAAAAAATATTATATCAGCATGTTCAGTGAACGTGCAAAAAAATGTTAAAGTGGGTCAATAACATACATAGTGGGTCAAATGTAAGTGTAGTTTTAGAAGGAAAATTCCCACCTTTCAAATATAGTATCAGATTAACAACAATGAAAAAGTGATTTAAGATTTTACTGAAGTCTAACATGTAACTAAAGCTAATTATTCAAACTAGTATAAAATATTCAGATTAGAACAGAAATCTCTAAAGATGAAATAGAGCAAGTGAGCTATAAATAAATATGTTACATTTATATGGCAGACTAAATATTTTTTCATTTGTGGTCAGAAATATTTTTCCCAGTCCTGGTTTCAACTCTGAAAATTAGTTACCTGTCTCATCACTCAGTCTCTTTCTCTATCATTCCTTCCTGATTTTGCCCATTGGCTAGACTTTTCATCCATGTGTACCACACCTGAGCATTTAGGATCTCTACCACAATCACTATTAATTTTTGGGCTTCCTAAGCTTTTTGAGAGCACTAGACTGGAAACTTTACAAGTACAAATTCATTCAGTCTTCACACTTACTTTTCAAACAGCTGCACTAACTCCAGAGCCAGTAATATCAACGATATGCACACTGCTTTCCCACAATGCAACGCAAACTTACCATAACCTTCCCTCAGAATTTTTCTAACAGATAATTTCATAGTGGAGGCCATTTATGAGTTCTTGAGCATAGTCATTAAACCAACCCTCTGGAGAAAGACAAAGATAAATTTCTCCCTCACACTGAGGCACAAATAAGTACCACAGTGTGTAGAACAAGTATATTTTAGACAAGTGTTTCCATGCAGAGCTGGGAACCTATTCCAGCTCACAGTCATCCAGGTACAGAGAGTGAATGTGCTCAGAGACAATTTACAGCGCAATTTCATGTCTAGAACCCAGTAATAAGCCATTACTGCTCATATTTTATATCTCTTATGTTTAGTTTTCCACTTTATAAGAGAAACATTTCTATTGTTTTTTACTGTGCACTATAAAAATCTTGGTCTATAAAATGAGCAACAATTCATTTTAATTGTAGGATAAGCAGCAGTAAGAACTGCAATTTACAGTCCTAAAGAAAGTACCTGTTAATCATTAAGATCTTTTCCTTCAATCTTTATTAAGAAACCTTTCCAAATTGATTCTAAATTTAACACATCTTTTACAATGTAAATCTACTGGTTTCATCAATCTATAAACTACAGTACCACAAAATTCAAATACTGTGTATTTCCACATTTACAACTCCAAAAAATAAAATTACAACTTAAAATGTTGTATCAATTATTAATAGTCAGAACATCTACTGCTTACAATGCTGAAAGTCTTCTGATCCAGCTCTTCAGATTCTTCAGATATGGGAACTGGCTCACCACTTGCAGTTATGTGAACTGGAGCATCTAATATTGAAGATTTTTTGGATCTTTCTTTACTTTCAGACTTGGATTCGCTCAACTAAAACAAGAGAAAAATAAAACAAAATAAAAACCCAGCAACAAAGGTAAACTTTACCTTTAATACTTTCAGAAAACCACTGCCTTACTTTATTCTAGCTGTGCTTATTCTCAATAAATTTTTTTATTTATTTAGTTTTCTTCCCTAACTTTATCTGGAGAAATCAAAAATAAAGCTCCTCCTTAATGCTGTTTCCTCAATATGACCGTTTTAAAGTGCTGAAACCTATTTTTCTCCTCTACTACATACCTAAATATACTTTTGAAGAACTCAGTTATGTCTTCTAAAATAAAATAAGGTTTTACTAAGTTTTATATAACAATTATCATACTTTCTTTATTCTTCTGTCTTTTTCTTTTTGCACAGCTTTTCTCTTTTTTCTTTGAAACATTTTCCTTTATATCTTTCTCATTCTCTTTTTCTTTTATCTCCCTTTTAAATTCTCCTTTATTTTTTTTCCTTTGCTTCCCTGTTTTCTTCTGGTTCTTTCTTTATACAAACATCTGGCTCAGGTTTTCCTGTCTCTTTTTGTTTTACATTTTTTATTTGGGTGTTTCACAGAAGTGAAAGAGTAAGTATGGCCAATGTATTACTAACTGTATTTTGACAAAACTAAATTTTTATGCCTCACGGTGGCCTGCAGGTACATGGATTCTGAAAAAGATAAGAATTATAATAAAAGCAGTGTTTACTTTCCTACAGACTAAGTAAGCCAAGCCAGTTCTACTCAATTTTATAGTAAAATTAAAGGAGACAGAAGCTTAACTGGCAAATGTTTAAAAAGGACCATTTTTCTATGCTTCTAACATAGCATGTAGGCAGAATTCTGTTCTATAAATGAGACTACCTTGTGAAACACAAGCACAAAAACAAAGAAAACCAGTACATAAATGTGAGATTCTATCTTATTGCAAAAATGCCCAATTTCCGTTATACAGAAAAGGTTACTCCTCTAAAAATGCATTCTTACCTTCTCATCATCTTCATCAGACTTCTCTGAAGGCAGGGGAGAAGAATCACTCTTTATCTCTTCTTTCACTTTTATAGACTTCATTGTTTTATTTTTCTTAACTCTTCCTTTTCTTCTCTTTAAGCCACCCTAAAAAAAAATATTTTAACTAACTTTACAAATTTCACTATAAAAAAACTTGAATTCTAAATCAAGTAGGTTAAATATTCTTACCACATTAAGTAATAAGCAACATTAATCTTAGTTAATACAGGTAACATAATGCAATGAATCAAATATAAGACTGTTGATACTGGATATTTCCCAACTGTAAACTACTACTTTAAAATGAAAATGAGAGAAACAGAAACATATTTTTTTCACTCCCTCCAATTATCACTTCCAGTTATATTCAATGGCATAAAAAAAAGCCTTAAACATGATTTACAATGTCAGAAACGAAGATACTGACACTGTGGCTATAATTAAATTCTAACTGCTTTAAAACTGCCTGAAGATACCCAATCACTTGCTTCTGCTCTCCTTTTTCACTATGTAGAAGCTCCTGATAAAAAAAACTCAGTAACATTTGACATGATTCCTTAAACTCTAATGTCTTCATACAAAACAATGCAAGTTTAACTTCTTGAAAAGTGCTCACTTCGTAATCAAGTTTTCTGTCTCCAAACCCTAGAAAAAGCAAGATCCCACTCCTGAAATAAGTGACTCGGTTTAAAGTACATAGTGAGGTAGTTTAAGGCAAAAATATTACCATAAACAAATTAAATTACTAAGTTACAGAATAAAACACTTCTAGGCTATATTGACTACAGATGTTAATCTAGCTTGGTCACTGGCTTGGAAAAGTAAACTACTCTTAGGCATTCAAGTTATAACTTACTGCACCAGAAAGTCTCAGAGCTTCCTTTTTTGCAAGATCTCTACTAAGTAACTTGATGAGGTAGTCTGCACGTGTCTGCAATTGTTTTGCTTGTGGCTTTTTATCAGGATCATCTGGAAGAATCTGGAAAAGAAAATTTTTAATTTTTCAAGTTGTCTTTAATACATAATATTTAAAACACTTACTGGCTTTTTATCAGGATCATCTGGAAGAATCTAGAAAAGAAATTTTTAATTTTTCAAGTTGTCTTTAATACATAACATTTAAAAAAGTATTTCACCATTTTAAGAAATTTCTATCTCACTAACAAGTTACTTAATTCTTAATGAATAGCTATTGTGGCTTGTGTGTATCTGTTCCCCCAAAGCCTCATGTAATCACTGAGGCACAGTTCCACACTTTGTGATTAATTTGTGATCCAAGGCTGGGATTATGGATCTGAGTACTGCTGGGATTATGGGTGTGAGTACTGCACCCAGCCTGGGGCAGAGAGCCTGAATGCAGCTTAAGCGAGACAGACTTCCTCTCTGCAGCCATTGTTCCCACTGCTCCTGCCCTGGTTTGCTGCCCTCTGCC
>PVKA01031521.1:13726-26315 GCA_004027165.1 Ctenomys sociabilis | reverse complement strand
AAAAAAAAAAAAAAAAGAAAGCCCATCAGTATCACAGTAGACTTCTTAGTATAAACCCGTAAGTCAAAAAGAGCTTAAAGTGAAGTATTTCAAGTCCTAAAAGAAAACAACTAGCTGAAGATATAACTCAGCAGTACAGTGCCTGCCTGGCAACCACAATGTCATGAGTTTGACTCCTGGTACAAAGACAAAAAACTTCCAACCCAGATTAATGTAAAACTACCTTGTCTTCTAGATTTGTATGATTTTCATGGGCCAGCCAGATAGCCCAGTGGACTAAAGTGCCTGCTTAGGCAGGGTTCAGGGATGGGGATTCAATCCCCTGCCCCTCCAGGGCATGCTGAGATGGCAAATGAGACTTTTGTAGTCTCAGTGCTTGGGAGGCTAAGAACAGAAGGGTCACTTTCTATTCTGATCTGTACACCCTGTACTAAATACATAAAAAATAAAAATAAATAGAATAGCATGGCTTTCATGAAATTGGAAATTAATAGCAAAAGAAACCACAAAAACTGCATGATCACATAGAAATTAATTAACACTTTCCTGAACAAACAATAGGCCACAGATGGAATTAAGAAATTAGATAGTTTCTACATATCAGAACTCACAGGACACAAGGAAAGTGGTCCTACAAGGGAAAGTGATAGTGGTGAATTCTCACATTCAGATAAACAGAATGAGCTCAAATAGATATCTAATGTTGAACCTCAAACTTCTAGAAAAACTTCTAGAAAACTAAAGCTAAAGCATGTACAGTTTCATAGCTGAAATCAACACAATTGAGACTACGAAAACAGTACAAAGAATCAATGGATTGAAGAGTTAATTATTTGGGGCCAGGGAGATGGTTCAGTGGAATAAGTGCTTCCCTGGCAAGTGCAAGGGTCTAGTTCTGACAAAAACAAATACAACAACAACAAAAAACCCAATAAGTTAGTTATTTGAAAGATTAACTCAAATAGACAAACCTTTAGCCAACCTTATCAAAAAAAAGACTAATACCTAAAATAAAGAACTACAAAAATTGGACCTCCCAAAATTAAAAACTGAATCCAAAAATGGGCCTCTGAAAAAAAGAAAAAAAGAAGGGCCTTTGAGATGAATATGAAGTGCAAACAGTAAATAAATACATGAAAAAATGTTCAATTTCATTGGTTATTTAAGAAATGCAAATTAAAACAATGCTAGGCCAGAGAGATGGTTCAATAGAGTAAGTGCTTCCCTGGCAAATGCCAGAGCCTGAGTTCAAGACCCAGTTCCACCAAAACAACAAAATAATGCTAAGCTTCCATCTCAATCCAGAAAGAATGGCTTTTATAAAGAAATCAAACAACAGCAAATGCTGGAGAGACTGTGGAGAAAAAGGAACCCTTCTCCACTGGTGGTGGGAGTGTAAACTGGTGTAACCACTATGCAAATCAGTGTGGAGATCCCTAAAAAAACTAGGATTAGAGATTTCATTCAACCCAGCTATTTCCCTTACTATATTCATGAAAGAATTAAAAGCTTCACACCATTGTGATATATGTTCACCCACATTTATAATGGCACAGTTTATAACAACTAAATCTTGGAAATGGCCCAAATGCTCATCAACTGATGAATAGATAAAGAAGTTGTGGTTTTTATATACAGTGAAGTACTTCTCTGCCATATAAACTTAAGATATTTTTAAGAAAATATACCTTGAGAACATAACCTTAAGTGAAATAAATTGGTCAGCCATGTTTAAATACCACATTACTTCTCCTGTGAGAGAACCCTAAAGAGTAAAGAAGGACTCAAGTGCATAATACTGAAAAGCAAGAAGAAAATGTTCAATGGGAAAGGGGAACTACAGAGAGGGAACGGGGTATGGAAGGAATAAGGATAATGAAGGCCGACCAAATAGTTTAGTGGACTAAAGCACTTGTACACCCTGTCCTAAATACAAAAAAAAAGAGGGAATAAGGAAAATGAAAAAAGATTGGAAGAAAAAAGATCTTGTCTCAAAAATAAAAATGGCTAGAGATATAGCTCTCTAGTAGAGGGCCCAAGTTCAATCCCCAGCACTGTAAAAAAAAGATATGTGAACAAAGTGTCTATTTATGGTATTATTTATGATTTGGAAAATCAAGATAATTAGTAACTTGGAGATAGGTAATTAATACATAATAACAAAAATAACAAAACAAATCAAACGATTATTTTACTCACTAAAAGTAAATACAAAGAATATAGAGCAAGAAAGAAATTATGAAGCATTAAACACTGGAAAAACATTTTTTACACCGTGATCACTACTTTATAATGTCAACCTATTTATTTATATAAAACAAAAATAAGTATGAACTAACAAGAACAAATTACAATATGCTCAACTGGAAAATAAAAAACATACTGTTTCAAGGGCCGGCCACATAGCTCAGTGGATTAAAGCACCTGCTTACAGAGACCCAGGGATTAGGGTTCGACCCCAGGATTGCACTATGGGCCTCTTCTTGGGGGAGAGAGCACTGAAACAGGGTTTTGCTATTTAAGTCAGACTGGTCTTAAACTCACTCAGGAGATCCTCCTGCCTCAGCCTCCTGAGTGCTAGGATTACAAGTATGTACCAAAATATCTCCCTGAGCCGGGCATGGTGGCGCATGCCTATAATCCAGCACTCAGGAGGCTGAGGCAGGAGGATTGTTGTGAGTTCGAGACCAGCCTGAGCTACAAAGTGAGTTTAAGGCCAGCCTGAACTGCATAGTGAGACCCTGTCTCAAAAAGACCAAAAAAAAAAAAAAAAAAAAAAAACCTCCCTGGAGCACTGTTTCTTTTAAAAATACATTTAACATGTACAAATTTCTTATAATGACTGTTCATTATGTATACCCAAAATGTACCAATATACTTAATAAAAAAAATGTGTTTAATTTGCACTAATGGTGGCTGGACAGGATATTATGTCGGCTTCTAGTACTATGGACAACCACTAGGAAAATAACAAGGTAGAAAGTATTAATTATTGAATCTTTGATGTAATTCAGGTATAAAAAATAAGATACGCAAACAGCTACACTCTCTTAATTTACTGGTAAGAGACATATGCTATAATAATGTCTATAAGTATAATATCATGTATGTACCTTCTATGATACCAAAACATTATGAAAACAGTTTGTAGCTCAAGCTGGTCTTGAACTCACAACAATGCTCCTGCCTCAGCCTCCCGAGTGCTGGGATTACAGGTCTGCACCACCACACCCGGCTTGTCAAGGTATCTTAAAACTGTCTTATTGATATTTGTACTTCAATAAAATAAAAATTAAAAAAAAAAAAACCCACTATACAAGGCCAGCTTTCATGACGCATGCATGTTATCCCAGCCCCCACCTAAATAGTTACTGAGACCCAGACTCAAAGTAAAACATATGAAACAACTGGAGATGTATCTTAGTGCAAAGTCTCTAGTTCAATTGTAGCACTGCCCCACATACAAGGATAAAAACTAAGAAATCTGGATTGATACTGTAGCTCCACAGCTGGGATTATACTTAGCAAGCCCAGAATCATAAAGATCACCAAAACTAAGACATTCACATCAGTTTGACATTACTAACTAAATTACACTCCGCATTTTAATTTTTTTTTCCATTAATGTCATTTTTCTGCTCTAGGACACACTTCAGGATCTATACCACATTTACTTGTCACATCTCCATATTCCATTCTAGTCTATGATATTTCTTTTTTAAATATTTTTTTTTCTTTTTTTTTTTTTGGCGAAACCAGGGATTGAATTCAGGCCCTTGCGCTTATTCCACTGAGCTATCTCCTGGCCCCAAGTTTTGTGGTACCAAGGATCAAACTCAGAACCTTTGGCTTGCCAGGTAGGTCCTTATACCACTGAACTATCTCCCTGGCAAAAGTATAGGTATTGTTTTGTTTTTCTGGCAGAACTGGGGATTGAACTCAGGCCCTTACACTTGCCAGGGAAGCACTTATTTCACTGAGCCATCTCCCCAGCCCCATTTTTTTTTCAATTTATGTATTTGGTACAGGGTCTCCCTACACAGCTCAGACTCATAGCAATCCTCTGGTCTTGGTGGCCAGCTCAGTGCTCAAGGCCAGCACAGCATGCAGTACCAGGGGATTGAACCAGGGCACTTGTGCTTGCCAGGCAGGCGCTTAGACTGCTGTGCTATCTCCCCAGCCTCATAGTATTTCTTCACTCTTGTTTTTCATGGTCTTTCAAATTTTTTATTCTTAAATTTTCTGTCAATAATTTTATTTTATTTATTTATTTTTTTAAATTTTGGTGTTTTTTTTTCTGTTTGTTTTTGTTGGTTTTTTTGTTTTGTTTTGTTTGTGGTACCAGGGATTGAACTCAGGACCTTGCACTTGCCAGGCAGACACTTTTTCTACTGAGCTATCTCCCCAGCCTGTCAATAATTTTAGCATGCATCAAGGATCTTACTGATAGCAATTACTACTGTGTTGTTCTCATGGTAATTGTCTATTATTCTTGCTTTCTATATTTCATTTCTGAGAATTTTTGTATAAGAATTGTCAGGCCGGAGAGATGGCTCAGTGGAATAAGCACTTCCCTGGCAAGTGCAAGGGCCTGAGTTTAATCCCCAGTTCTGCCAAAAAAAAAAAAAAAAAAAAAAAAGAATTGTCTATTCTCAGGGCTGGGGAGAGAGCACAGAAGAATAAGCACCTGCTCAGCAATTACAAGGTCCTGAGTTCAATCCCTAGTACCACAAAAAAAAAAGCATTGTCTCTTCTCAACGACCTGAGTGCTACATGTATTGCTCTTGAATTTACGAAGTGTGAGCCAAAGCTTAGGAAATTATCAGCACCCATACAACAACAAAGGTCAGATAACTGTGCAAAAATATGCCAAATGCAAACCTTTACATTTCAATAAAAAGCTGTTTGTAGCATTGAAAAACAAAGAATTGTCTCTTCTCTATTTTTTAACTTACCTTGTTACTTATATGAACATGGCCATATGTGCATTAATTTTACTCTTTGTGCTATAATCCAATACAGTAGTATTGGATTCATTTTGTTGTGCGTTATGTGGTTTACTAATAACTCTTTAAAATACTTGTTGAGTAATGAACAATAAACGAACATACCATGTTAGAGAAAAGAAAAACAATCACACAAAATAAATAAATAAATACAATCACAAATACACCAAAAGGTACACAGTGATCAATGAGAAGACTGCAGGTTACCTGACATGAGCTTTTTTAGCAGCTTCTGGCTCTTGTTTGAGTCACGCTGTAAAATATCTCGCTCCTCATGGGTACATACCTGTAAAATACAAAGATATATGATCCAATAAATTATGCCACTGGCTTGATATACTTTAAAAGTATCTAGGCCAGGCATGGTGGGTGGCACATTTTAATCACAGCACTTGGGAGGCTGAGCCAGGAAGATTCTTTCAAGTTCAAGACCAGGCTGGGCTACAAAGTGAGCTCAAGGCCAGCTTTAACTGCATAGTGAGACCCTGTCTCAAAAAGACAAAAAAAAAAAGTCTCACATTGGTATAAAGTAACCTCAAGCTATAGATATGACAGTAAAATAATGAGACTGGCAGTGCTTTTTTATCCGAAGTACCAACATGTATGCATCACGTCAGTTTTGCCCAAGGTCTCTGTGTACTGGTCCCTATTATTTTGGGGGGTGTTTTTGAGACAGGGTCTCATGTAGTGCTGGCAGGCCTTGAACTCTTGGTGATCATCCTACCTCACTCTGCAAGGTGCTATACTCTCTTTTACCTTACTGCAGGTATGCATGTATCCTTGCATGACCTGATGATTTATTTTTTAAATTTTTTATGTATTTGGTACAGAGTTTACAGAGTCTTACTACACAGACTGGACTCATAGTGATCCTCTTGTTTTCAGCCTCCCAAGCGCTATGATTACAGGTGTGTGCCACCATGCCCAGTCTCAGTCCCTCATCTCAGTACAACTCTGGGGCAGGGACAGCATGCACACACAGAGATTGAACCCCAGCTGCTATGCTCTGTCTATGCAAGAGCTTTAGTTCACTGAGCTATCTGGCCGGTCCTGTGACCTGATAATTTAAAAGAAGAACACTAACCTACTTTCTTTTTATTTTGCAGAACCAGGGATTGAACTCAGGCCCTTGTGCTTGCCAGGCAAGTGCTTATTCTGCTGAGCCATCTCCCTTGCCCCTAACCTACTTTCAAAACACAAATATTTGCCTCTTTTGAGAATACTAGGAAAATCATGTAAGACTTTTTTTCTGAAAGTTTCTTAGTTCTAGGCTGAGTATTATGGCACACACCTAACCTTAGCACTTGGAGGCCAAGGTAGAGCAATTGCTATGAATTTGAGTTTGAGCTACTAAGTGAGCTCAAGGACAGCTTGAACTGCATAGTGCAATGCTATTTCAAAAAGACAAAAAGAAAAGGGAAAAAAAACTTCTCATAATAATGAAATCTAAAACTGAGAAGATAAATTATAAGGAGCTATTTTACTAGAAAGAAAAAAGAAGCAAATTACAGTGCCATCAGTGAGAATTAGCCCAGGTTTTCACAAAAGAAAATAAAAAGAGAAAATTAGTCTAGGTTTTATACCATATATATGCAAATATATACATTATCGGTGTTTGTGTAACAATTGGGACAACATTCAGGACCTCAGGCATGCTAGGCAAGAACCCTTCTATTAAGCTATGTCCCCAGACCAACTATATATATTTAGTATCTTTGCTTCAAACACTACCTATAACAAATCTATTCAGGGAAAAAAAGCCAGCTGGCCATGGTGACACATTCCTATAATCCTAGCACACTGTGAGGCTGAGGCAGGAGGACTGCAAGTTCAAGCCCAGCCTGATCCACTTACATTCTGTCCAAGCAAGCAAGCAAGCAAGCAAGCAAGCAAGCAAGCAAGCAAAAAAAAAAAAAAAAATGGCTCTATTTATTATGAATTCACTGCAATTGTAAGAAATACACTGAGAAGGGGTTATATGGAGCTTATAAAACTGTATGACTTCAGCCAATCTGCTTTCTTTCCCTTTGTTTCATGTACTAAAGGGTCTAAGGGATCTAAGAGAACTTCCTAGCAGTTCCCTGAATAGCAACAGTATTCCTGCCAGATTTACTGCCATTTGATGAACATTTTTATTAGAATTATAAGGGCTGGCCAAATAGCTCAGTGGACTAAGTGCCTACATGCAGGTATAGGGATTGAAGGTTTAATCCCTGGGCTTGCCATGCTGGCCCCACCCCTGGGGCATGCTGAGATGGCAACTAAAACTGGGCATGGTGGCATGCACCTATAATCCCAGCTCTTGGGAGGCTATAAATAGGCAGATCACTATGAGTCCAATCTAGTAGTGAGACCCTGTAGACCCCTAAAATACAAAAATAAATAAATAAATAAAGCAACACAAAATGAACATCTTTACTGACATCAAACGCCACTGCTTCTACCAGCCAGCCCACCAGCATCAGATAAGCTTTCTGGCCAGCTCATTAGAGTTTTGTGAGTGAGGCATTACTGTTATACTCTGAGGTCATTCTCTCACACAGAGCAAATTTTAACAAGGCGGTGTCCTAGAAAAAGGAGCTAAAGGGACATGAGGCTTATGTCACTGTGTCTTGGTATCCTACAGATCTGA
This sequence comes from Ctenomys sociabilis, assembly GCA_004027165.1. NCBI lineage: Eukaryota > Metazoa > Chordata > Mammalia > Rodentia > Ctenomyidae > Ctenomys > Ctenomys sociabilis. The sequence continues at coordinate 18,677 of PVKA01031521.1, read as the reverse complement.
GCCACATCTGACACTGTCTACAAAAAATTCTTACATTTCAGGTTTTAAAAGTTTCTTTGAATTAAAGTTAATCTGATACAAACTTGGCTTCCTTATGTTCTTAGGAGAGGTTTATTTTTTGTTTTTGTTGCCAAGGACCGAGCCCAGAGCACCCAGCTTACAAGGCAAGACAATACATGTTCTTAAAGCCCTCTTTATTAATAGGCCTTTATTAATAGCCTAAGTGCTAGGCTATACCCTTGGGTTTCAGATTAATCAAATATCTGCTAGTAGAGATTGCTGGACATCTTGGGGAAGAAATTTACTAAGAAAAATAGGAATTACTAAGGATTCCAATATTCCTGTGTATTAAAACAAAGCTCAGTAAAACAAAAGAGAAAATCACCTTACCAGAGAGCCACAGAATAAGCAGGGCCCAGAACCCTCTTGCTCACAGACAATCCGCCCACAGATCAGACAGTTATTGATGAGCTTGTGCTTCTGGCCCAGGCAATCACAAGGGTGGCGACCAGGAAGCAGGACCGCAAGCTTGTCTTGTCCTTCTCTTGTGTATAAGTTGACAAACTTTGTCTTCTTCTTTATAGAGTTGCTGTTCTCTTGTACCTAATGGTACAAAAACATCAAATTATGATACTGAAAAGAATCAAAAGGGGAGAAAAGTTCTTAGTTCTGTCCAGTAATTACTTATACACTAAGAATCACAAAAGAAGGGAGAGGAAGAAATACAAATTGCTTATAATCAAGGACTGAGAAAAGGCTATGCTCATGAAAACTAGCTAATAATCAATTACCTTGTCTTTTCTGTTAGTAGTTCTCAGCTAACCATACAGCTGATGAAAGCTAAATGTCAGACAAAGCTGTTTAGCTGGGCATGGTAGCACACACCTGTAATCCCAGCACTAGGGAGGCTGAGGCAAGAGGATAACCATGAGCACTACTAGCCTGGGTTACAAACTGAGTTCAAGGATAGCCTGGACTACACAGTGAGACCCTATCGCAAGAAAGGAAGGAAGGAAGGAAGGAAGGAAGGAAGGAAGGAAGGAAGGAAGGAAGGAAGGAAAGAAGGGAGGGGAGAGAGAGAGAGAGAGAGAGAGAGAGAGAGAGAGCACTCTTTATCAGAGATTTTACAGCACAGCTAAACTGGAGATCAAGAATTCCTCACTGACATTTGGCTGGATGGGTGTGGCAGTGCACACCTGTAATTCCAGCATTTGGGAGTCTGAGGCAGAAGGATCACTGTGAGTTTAAAGTGAGTCTGGGCTACATAACAAAACCCTGTCTCAGAGACTGGGGAAGATAGCTCAGTAGAATAAGTGCCTACCTGGCAAGCACAGGGTCCTGAGTTCAATCCCCGGTACCTCAGAAAAAAAAATCTGTCTCAAAAACAAAACAAAGAAATCTGCTAGGAAAAGCAGATGACATCTGTGAACGTGGAACACAATGAATAAACAATTTACTTAATCAGAAATTAATAAAAACACAACCAAAAAGGGGCCGGGGAGATGGCTCAGTGGAATAAGTGCTTCCCTGGCAAACACAAGGGCCTGAGTTCAATCCCTGGTTCTGCCAAAAAAAAAAAGAAAAGATAACCAAAAAATGATGGATGCCTCAGGCTGTGGCCCAGTGGTGAAGCACCTGCTCAGGATATGCAAGGCCTGGATTAGAGTTCCGCATCACACATCCATACCCACAATGGGCAAAAGACCTAAGCAAGAACTTCCTAACAAAAGGTGATCCAAATGACCAGCAAACACACAAGAAGGTAAGCAACTTTATTAGTCATTAAAATAATGTGATGTAGGCCTGGGCCATTACCTCAGTGGCGAAGCACTTGCCTCGCACACAAGAGGCCCTTGGTTCAATTCCCAGCACTGAATAGAAAACCAAACCAAACCAGGATATCTTAAAATTTTAAACAAATAAATAAAGATAAATATCCTGATTAGCTAAGATCTAAGCAAAATGTACGCTAGTAATTTTTCAAACACTCTTTCAAGAGCAGGGCATGAAAAAAAAAAAAAGAGCAGGGCGTGGTGGCACGTGCCTGTAATCTTAGCACTTAGAAAACTGATGCAGAAGAATCGTTGCAAGTTCAGGGCCAACCAGGGCTACAAACTGAACTTAAGACCAGCCTGAACTGTAGGCTGGACAAAACAACAAATCTTTCCAATTAGTCATTCTGGTTGATAGGCAGTGGTACTGTACTGTGATTGTATTTTGTATTACATAACTAACTCAAGCCCTTTCTCATATGTCTGTTTCTCATTTGGACATAGTGTACAAATTAAAAACTTGTGGGTTTTAAATTTTGAGTACAGCCGGGCGTGGGGCGCATGCCTGTAATCCCAGCACTAGGGAGGCTGACGCAGGAGGATTGCTGTGAGTTCGAGACCAGCCTGAGCTACAAAGTGAGCTTAAGGCCAGCCTGAACTGCACAGTGAGACCCTGTCTCAAAAAAGACAAAATAAATAAATAAATAAATAAATAAATAAATTTTGAGTACATAGGTCTAGGGTATTCTAGGGTGGTTGATAATAACTAATTTCTAGGGTTTTCCTCCCACAGGACTAGAGCTTGGGCCCAAGACCTAAGGTCCAGCTCTGTTTAGTTTTTATTTTGAAGCAGGGTCTTTCTAAGTTGCTAAATTGCCAGGCTGGGCTCAAAATTGGGTCAGCCTCCCAGAGTGCTGGAGTTATATTATAAGCATGTGCCACCATATCTAACTTCTCATTTCTGTTTCTTCTTGTTCTCCTCTTCCTCCTCCCCCCTCCTACCTCCTTCTGTCTTTTTGAGACAGGGTCTCACTATGCAGTTCAGGGTGGGTTTGAGCTCACTTTGTAGCCCAGACTGACCACAAACTCACAACAATCCTCCTGCCTCAGTCCTGCAAAGTTCTGGGATTATAGGGGTGCACTACATGCCCAGCTTATCATTTCTAATTTCAAATGTACATATGTAAGGCCAATTTATGAAAAACCACCTGCTCAGTATTTGTTGTAAAATAAAAAGGGGGGAAAAGGCATCACGTTTGTCAGTCTATCAGGCTTAAAAAGTACATGTGCCTTTCAAAGAAAAAGGGCAAAGAGAAAGAGGAGGAGGAGGAAGAAGAGGAAGAGGAGGAGAAAATAATACACAGTGCTATCTCGACTCATGAACTTAATTTGTGCCACAATTCTGGAAATGATAGCCACACTGCTGTTTTATAGGAAACATATCTGCGATCTATTTGTCACTTAATATAGAGTTCACAAAGAAAAAAATCTGCCAAATGCTTCTGTTTGCAAACCAAGCTGCAAACAAATGTGTTTGTGAAGCAAAGTACCTCTGTATATAAGAACAAAATTTAGGCTGGAGATTTTATCTATGTAGTTGGCTGTCACATTTCAAAATTTGTCAATATGTAGTATCTTTGACTCTCACTAATGGTGATAACAAGATTAGAAATGTATATTGACTCCCACTAAACCATCCCTTTATATTAAAACAAGGTATTTGTGAAAAATAAAACATAAATAAAAATAAACCTGGGAGTGGTGCATGCATCTATAATCCCAGCTCTTGGGAGGCTGAAAACAGGAGAATCATTATAAGTCTGATCTACAAGTGAGACCCTATAGATCCTATAGACCCTGTACTAAAAATATGTTTAAAAAAATACAAGGTATTTGAGGAACTGGAGGCTGTGCCTTATGGGGTCTCTTTTTCATAAGGCCAGTATGTATTTATTGAGTAGGGAAAGGGTGGCAAGAAAAAATATAGGAAATCAGTGTGAAGATTCCTCCAAAAGCTAAGACTATCCTATTCAAACCAGCTATTCTGGGGCCAGGGAGATGGCTCAGTAGAATAAGCACTCTCTTGGCAAGCACAAGGGTCTGAGTTCAATCCCCGGTTCTACCAAAAACAAACAAACAAACAGCTATTCCCCTCCTGGATATTTTTCCAGAAGAACTGAAAGCCTCAAACCACAGTGATATATGTGCACTCACGTTTATAGCAGTGCAATTTGTCATAGCTAAATCCTGGAAACAACCTAGATGCCCACCAAATGAAGAATCAATAAAGAATATATGGTGTTTTACATTTTTTTAAAAATTCATTTATTTATTACAGTGTGGCACTACACAGCACGGATTCTTTTTTTTGCGGGGGTGGGGGGTGAGCTCAGCCCACCCTGGGGGGAGGGGCTGGCATGGCATGTGGTGCTGGGGCTCAAACCGCGGTCCCTGAGAGGCGCTTTAGACCATTGAGCTATCTTGCCAGCCCAATATATGATGTTTTGACACAATGAAGTATTAGTCTGCTATAAAAAAAGCATAAATCTGAATCATTTATTGGTAAATAGATACAACTAGAGAGCATACTCTACTTAAGTGAAATAAATCAGATCTGCATGTGCAAACATCATATTGTCTCCTTAGTGTGAGAACCAGAAAGAGAAAAATGGCATCTAAAGGATACAATAGATACCTGGAAAAGGGAATGAACTTATTCAAAAGGAAAGAGTTACTGAGTTGATGAGGACAGGAGAAGGAGAGGAGGAAAGAGATTTATCTATGTATGTAAGCAGGATGGCTTGGACAACTGTACTGTGCATTTCTGTGGGTCTATGGAAAGAAGCTTTGTTTTGTCTTTTTCCAATTTTGTACTTGTTACCTTCTTAATTTCTTATATATTTCTTTCTTTCTTTCTTCTTCTTCTTCAATTTTACAGGTATATAACTGGTTGGAAGACACTATGTATACATAGAACACTATGTATTACAATAAATACTGTGAAATTCATATTACTTCGTTAAATGAAATTCTGTATCACTTGTAATTTTTTGCTTTAATTCTAATTTGTACTTTCTTTAATTTTTTTTTTTTTTTTTTTTTTTTTTTTTTTTTTTTTTTTTTTTTTTTTTTTTTTTTTTTTTTTTTTTTTTTTTTTTTTTTTTTTTTTTTTTTTTTTT
>PVKA01031521.1:0-13626 GCA_004027165.1 Ctenomys sociabilis | reverse complement strand
CGGCTTTAAATTCTTTTTTAAAGAGAGAGAAACACAGGGGGCCAGGGAGACAGCTCAGTGGAATAAGCATTTCCCTGGCAAGCGCAAGGGCCTGAGTTTCATTCCCAGTTCCACCAAAAAAAAAAAAAAAAGAGAGAGAGAGAGAGAGAAAAGAGAAACACAGAAGGGCAGAGTGAGGCAAACAAGAATGTTACGGTTTTACTCCACAGCTTGAAGCCACTCACTAGATTCTCACTGGGTCTAAAATAAAATCCAAGTTGCTTACAGTGCACTCCATGGGGTGGTGCCCAACTTCATCTGCACACCACCCCTCCCTTATTGACATGCCTTGGACATAGCAGGCTGCCTGGGACACTCTTTCCACATCTGCTTTACACGTGTCACCTCTTTATCTGCAGCAATCTTTGTGCACCTCTAACTGATGGCTTCTTTTCAGGGCTCAAGTTTTGGTGACAATTCCTCCCTCCCAAACAGTTTCCCTAAGCATCAGCCTAAGTAAGCTTTCTTCATCAGTGCCTTCCTACTACACTGTTTTTTTTTATCTCTTTCATGATAATTTTCAACAAGATTATGTCTTTTTGACCAACAATGCCTGAATCAGTATTTTGTATACAGCAGACACAAGATATAATGTCCAAACAGGTATATGAATTGTCTGTTTCAGACAGATTTGCCTCAAGGTACAAAAATGGAACTCAGTTGATTTTTATGTGTAGATGTAGATCTGTGAATCTATTTATGAAAACTTGAGGGCTGGGGAGATAGCTCAGCAGCAAATGTGCCTGCCTGGCAAGTCCAAGGTCCTGAGTTCAACTCTCAATAAAAAAAAAAAAAAAGGCAGAACATACTTAATAAGAGCTGGGGATGTGGATCAGTGGTAGAGTTTTTGTGTCATATGCATGAATCCCTGGGATCAATCAGAAGCACCACCAAGAAAAAAGAAAATTTGTAATAGAAAGTTAAGATTATTCAAGGAACTTTGAGAATGTTTCCTGTCCAAAAAAAAAAAAAAAAAGTTTCTAAATGTGTACATGCCCAGCTAAGGTGAAATGAGGCAATGCTTGGTCTTCATTTCAGGTCTCATACCATAAACAAGTATCTTTTTGGTGGTCTATTTTGTGCCACTGTTTCATCAGTTTTCCGCTTTTTGCTGCTGATTTCACTACTTAAATGGCCTCCACTCAGTGCTACAGCGCCCTCTAGTGTTCCTGTGTGAAAGGCTGCACCTTACAGACTAGCTGGAGTCACAGTGTTCGCTGTAAACTCAGTCAATAAATCCACTGTATTTTTTAAATAAGGTGTCTTTAAACAGAAATACACAGGCATTAGGTATTGATTGGCTGATATAAACCTTGTTATCAGGAGATCACAGGAATCTAGTTCTGTATTTCCCCTGGGAGAAAGGTTTAGTAGTTACTATACAAGTTTCTGCTGCCACGTGTGGTGATACACCCCTTTAATCCTAGCACCGGGAGGCTGAGGTAGGAGGATTGCCGTGAACTTATGGGCAGCCTGGGCTACAAAGTGAGTTCAAGGCCAGCCTGCACTATATAGCAAAATCCTATCTCAGAAAGATGGAAAAAAAAGCAGTGTATCATCATTATCATTTTCTCTCCCTAAATTGTTTTCTTTTCTGAAAATACACCACTGCAGACCAACTTGTACATTTCACTCTCTGAAACTTATCTGTCACTTCCTCTTTTCCATACAGCCAAATAAAGCTTCACTTTAAACCAGAGATGGCGAGCCTTTCAGAGTTTTTAATCACAACCAACAGCACGCTGGAACATGCATGTCACTGGCCCACCACTGCTCCATGAGCACTTACCTTGGCCAAATCAAAAGGTGTTTTGACGCCTATGGTTGTGTCAAGTTCAACTACAGCAGAAACTTCTTGTCTGTTTCTTCCTTTCCGCCTACCCCGCTTTAGCTGGTCTCCTGATCTCTGCCCATCTAAAATTTCTTTTTAGGAATAATGCACAAACAGATACAGATTGATAATAGCAAGATGTATTAATGAACTTCTACAGCTAATAAACAGAAAACAACACTTCATATTTAGAATCAAGACATCAAGTCAAGCAGAATTCCTCTCAACCAGAAATTTAATGCATTATTTTCAAGACTGTAGTCAATGACAAATAATTCAAACAAATGGTACATGTATTAAAATCTGATATTTTAGATGACATAATAATGATGATCATGACTTAAATCCTTAGTTTAGGGTCCTTAGTACTACTTACATAGACAACTTTAGGTGTTCCTCATCGTATAATCAGTCAACATTTTACTTTCATCTAGGATCTATATAACTGAAAAATGTATTTTTCTCAAAAAAGTTATTCTTTTGTAGTGCTAGATATTGGCTTCAGGGCTTCACACATGCTCCACAATAGCTCTCCCAGTGGACTATTCATAGCCCCTGAAACAAAGTTCTTTAATTCATGAATATGTTTTTCAAATTACTTTGAAAATACCATTTTTACATCTAAAAAGCTAGTTTTGTGATACTTAGTAAGTTAAAAAAAGTCTGACAGATATGGTGGCACATGCCTGCAACCCTAGCTACTAGAAGGTTTAGGAAAGAAAATTAAAAATTCAAGTTCAACCTGAGCACCTTTGCAAGGCTCCAAATTTCCAAAAACAAATTTAAAAAGAAGCCAGGCATGGTGATACACCTCTAACAAATCCAGGGGCCAGGAAGATAGCTCAGTAGAGTAAGGGCTTCTCTGGCAAGCACAAGGGCCTGAGTTCAATCCCAGGTTCTGCCAAAAATAAATAAATAAATAAATACATATAAAAAGAAAGGATAAAAGATAATGTATAACAAGCCAAGCATGCTGGCAGGCTGAGCAAGAAGGTCACAAGTTCAAATCCAATCTGAGCAACTTAATTAGACCCTGTCTCAAAATAAGTAATTACAGTTGGGTGGACAAGTAGCTCAGTGAGAAGGTCCTAGATTCAACCTCTAGTATCACCATAAATAAATATATAAGAGCTACAGATGTAGGGCAGCAGTAGATCATTTTCCTAACACAAGGTCCTAGATTCAATTTCCAAGTTTTTAAAAGCTGCTCATTAACAATAATACTTAAACATTTATCTATTGTATTTAAACATCTATCTCCTTGTATTAACTTACCATCTTTTTTGAAGCACTGCTGTAAAGGATCAGAAACGATCTCCTGGTCATTCACCTGCCATTTGGCTATAAGATCTTCTATGAACTGGCCTTTTTTGCCCTCATTTCCCTGGAGGAGGTCGGTCACATATTCTCGGATCTCATCTGCACTCTCAATGGACAAAACGTACCTCAGGAGGCAAAGATACAAATTGTTAAAGGATAGGTTTATGCTGTTTTGCAGTAATTATAACAGAATCAGGATGGTAAAAATGATTAGCACTAGGAGGTAGAGCAGTTGGCTAGCACACATGAGCCCCTGAGTTCAGTCCCAGCATCATAAACCAAAAACCATTACTCTGTTAGAGTGTTTACATTGAGCAAAGAACTATACTTGGTGCTAACAATATAAATTTGATAGACCCTAACTTTAAGTACAGCCCTGCAGTACTATTCTTAACACATGACTGATACTTCCACCAGCTATGCATCTGCAATCATCACATTTCACTGGAGACAATACAACATCACTTAATGGGGGCTGGGGAGACAGCTCAGTGGAATAAGTGCTTCCCTGGCAAGCACAAGGGCATGAGTTCAATCCCCGGTTCTGGAAAAAAAAAAAAAAATCACTAATCTCTGCATTACAAAAATCTAATATTTTTCTTATTGTTGTTAGAGATACATATATGACAATCTAATTAGTCAGCACTTCAACATTCTTGCTGTTTTATTTTTTGTTCAAGGCTGGCCTTGAACTTACATAGATAGCCCAGGCTGGCCTCAAACTCACAGCAATCCTCCTGTGCCACCCATGTGCCTGGCTAGTAATCCAACATTCTTAAAACCTATAAATCAAGATTAGTATCACATCAGAAACAATAAACAAAAGGTACAATACAGATCCCAACTGTCATAAGAGTATGTATATATGAGCACATACACTTACGTATTTTTTAAAAAGCCTAGAAAGCAACCAAATTTATTACTACAAAATGACAGAATTAATAGCAGTTTTAATTTTTCTTTCCTTCCTACAATGAAAATTTCTGCAAGTATATTGCATAACATGCAATAGGAAAAACAAGTGTTTTTTTTTTCTTTATCCCTTTCTGTTTTAAGTCTTCTACAATGAACATGTCTTACTAAAGAAAGAAAAGAGTAAGCTAGGTGTGGTGGTACAAACCTGAAACCCCAGTATCCTGGGAGGCTGAGGCAGGGAGATTCCAATTTCAAGCTCAATCTGAGCAATTTAGCAACTCAGCTGTTTGAAAATTTTTTAAAAATGAGAAGGAACTGGGGAATGTAGCTCAGCGAGAAGATTCTAGGTTCAGTCCCAGTACGAAAAGAGAAGTGGTAAAAATAATGTAAATTTAAATAAAAGATTTTCATAGTTTATGAACACTTAAGAAATGGTAACTCTGCCCTGTCATGCTTTGCTCCCTTCTACCCACCATGAACTATTTCTTCTCTGCAAACCTGTCTGCCATGTCACTCCTGCCTTGGAGTGTGCTGATCACTAAGAGAGTTTCTCCGTTTTGTTTTCTTTATATTTTTTATTTTTCCGAGGCAGGGGCCCACTATTTATTGCAGGCTGGCCTTGCCTTGCTTATGGAGTCCAGGATAGTCAGCCAATTGGAACTGCTACAAACTGAGCTACAATAAACCTTTTCTCTGAAAGACTGAAAGACAGACAGACAGACACAGAAACTGTAATTCAGGCACACTAGTATAAGATGTAAGAAAAATTATTATAATGTTACAGCTTTTAAATTAAAAAGAACCAAAAAATAGTTCCACTATTGGTAGTGTATGTACTGGACTCTTCCTACTACAGTGAAGAAATGCAGATATGGTCAATAGGAACAAATCTGAGTCTTAGTCTCATTAAAAGAATTTTCTAATCATCAGATATTTTGTTTTTAAGGTTTTTTTTTTTACAGAACCAGGGATTAAACTCAAGCCCTGTGCTTGCCAAGGAAGCACTTAATCTACTGAGCCATCTCCCTGGCCCAAATCATCAGATTTTTTAAAACAGACAACTGCTTTCCAAAACTTACACATTTTGATCACATTGATCTTCAAATTTACCAGCCCTTCGCAGAAGACTCAGAGCTGTAAGGGATTTCATAGGATCACGAACCTTCAAGATTTCCAACCACCAAGTAAACAGAGCTCCAGGACATTTAAATAAATGTCATTTTAGCTATGTAAGAAAGTATAATAAAGCACATTCATCCAAATGTGTCATATACCAAATCATAACAAAAGAGAATCAACTAAAACATTACAACAAGCAGATTAGAAAATAAGGTTTATTTTGCTAACTGTGCATATAGATCTTAGTGTCTTATAAACATGTGAATGACTAAGTTAATAGCTCTGTGCTATTTTTAAAATTCAGGTCACTGGTATAAAATGATTTTAAGGTAGTACCCTATTATAATCCTCCTGGACAACGCCAATTAAGTCAGGCAAGGCACAACAGATGCTTTTACCCTTAGACAACACAGCATGTTGTGCAACCTTTAGTGAATACTTAGTAAAATGTTCAAACAGTAATACAGGATAGGTAGCTTTAGTGCCTACTTTCAGATTAGAATACTTCTTGTCTAGCTTAAATTTATAATTTAAAAAACTAAAGCAGGTGTTTAGCCATCTTAGCGTTTCAACTTTTTTTCATACTGGGGATCAAACTCAGGACCTTGTGCTTGCAAGGCAGACACTAAAGCTGCTGAGTGATCTCCTGGGCCTTCAACTTTACAACAAATGTATCACTGCACTTTCAATGTAGCAGACCAATGTTCAGCTGAGGAAAGTCAGAGTTTGCAAAATAAGCTGTTAATACTTATAAGAATCAGAGTTTTCTTTTCTTTTTCTTTCTTTCTTTTTTTTTTTTTTTTGTGGAACCAGGGATTGAACTCAGGTCCTTGCACTTGCCATGCCAGGCAAGCACTTATTCTACTGAGCTATCTTCCTGGCCCTTTGATGTTGTATTAATCAAACAATAAAGTTGGAGGCCAGATGTGATGGTCCATACCCAAAAACCCAGCACTCAGGAAGGTGAGGCAAGAGGATGGCTGTGAGTTTGTGGCCAGCCTGGGTTAGGTACATAGGGAGTTCAAGGCCAGCCTTAGCTACATAGCAACACCCCAACTCAAAAGAAAACAAAACAAAATGATTGCTTCATCAAAAATAGCCTTAGGACCAGAAGGTGGATGAAGCTTGCCCAGTATGCAGGAGATGCTGGGTTCAATCCCTAGAATCTGGCCAAAAATAGTAACAAATCACCACAAATTCAGCGACTTAGCAACACTAATATCTATACCAGTACTGTGGCTCACATCTGTAATCCCACATTTCCATGAGGCACTGGCACAAAGACCACAAATTGGAGGCCACCCTATGCAAATTTAGAGACTGTCTCAAAATAAAAAATAAACTGGGAAGGCTGAGGCAGGAGGATTGCTGCGAGATTGAGGCCAACTGGGGCTACATAGTGAGCATAGTAAGTTCAAGGCCAGCTGAACTATAGTGAGCCTTTCTCAAAAGGGGGGAAGGTGGGAGATAGCTCAGTGCAAAAAGCCCTGGCTCCAGCCTCAGTAACTAAGACACACACACACACACACACACACACACACACACACAGTTTGTCAATCTTTTAAATATTGAGAGACTTTATAGTGAATGTGATAATCTTGAATTCATATTATTAAAAGCCACCAAGTCTCATTTCATCTGATGCCATTTAATTTTTTTTTAAGTTTGAAATTACTATACTTCATTTGAATTTTCATTCAATGCAGGGTAAAGCCAAATCACATGACTTGTCTTTTTCTTCGGTAGTCTATTGTAGTGTGCGGAACAATCCTTTAGAATAGGCTTTCTTCTTTCCTTGCCAACAAATCTGTTTTCTCCCAAATTCACAGACTCTCCTTACTTCCTACAAACTTAGAATCAAAATTTGGATTTTAGTATTAGCGAACAAAGAATAAAATGAAGGACCACTTTTAGGCTCCCTGGTCATGACCCATCTTTGAACAAGATTTCCTCGCTGGAACACTTGGCACCTCCGCCTCTGTGCATTCTTTAGAGGCAAATCCTTTGCAGTGTCTCAAATCTTACTGCAGACCCTTTATCTCCTGCTCCCACATGCTCTACTTTCCTCCTGTGGGCACCCACCCACAGGTCACAACTCAGTCATCAGGACGGTCTTCACTGCCTCTACGAAACATATTTTCCTTAATCCATCCAAAGCAGATATGAAGCATGCTCACTATTTGTATTTCATAAGAATTTTAAAGCTCTTATGATAAGTTCCCCAGCTCATCATTTTGTAAATAAAAAAACAACCAAGGTATAGCGGCAATTCAAGTTGCCCAATGTTCCAAAAATGGTAAAGGACAACGGAAAGTAGCATCTGTGACTTCAGAGTCAGGAACTATTTGCACTGTACTATGTGTGTCGTCCTGATTAAATCCCAGTTCCTACTTGACAAACTCAGATTGAGTTCACAGTAAGGATTTTCTGGAAAGACAATTTGACTTGCTTCTCTCAAGAGTGTGGAAATAGAGAGGGAAGGAGACTGAGGAAGGTGGGAGAAAGAGAAGGAGGGAGAGAGACGGGGAAGGGGAGGAAGAGAGGGGTAGAGAGAGTGAGAAAGACAGAGACAGAGACAGACAAAGAGACACACAAAGAGACAGACAGATCTCATCCGGGACAGTTTTACAGGCCTACTACGGATTATATGTTTTCCTAGACAAAACAGGCCCCAGTGCCATATAGGGAAGCTACCACCTCTTCAAGACTGCAAAGGGTGGAGGCTTGAAGTGGACCCACGGATCTACAGTAGCCCTTGTATCACATGTTTCTCATCAACTTTTGAGCCCTCTCCGCTTCCCAGCTCGCTCTCCCAGCACGCGTCCTAGAACTTCCCGCCTTGGACTCGAACCAGTCTTAGTCTTACTGCATGATCTCCTCGCTGACATCCAGGCCGAACGTCATCCGCAGCTGCTGGGTACACCACTGCACTAGCGACTCTCGGGACGCAGCCATGGATAGCGCCATCTTGCCTGGCCGGAACCTGCTGGGCGGCGAAGGCCCCAAATCCGACGCTGGACTAGTTCCCCCCCGCAACACGGACCCCGCTCTTGGGTTCCGCCGTCCCGTGCGGCCAGTGCGCTCGCGCCGCCTCCCGGGGAGGTCCCGCCCACCCGCGTGGCCTCGCGCTGCTTCCTGCTTCTTGCGGGCAGTGTTTGTATAGCAGCTCCATCAAGGTGTAATCTTCGTGGGTCCAAAGTTCAAGGAACCCCATCGATATAATATTGCTGAGAAGGCAACCTAGATACTTATAAAATGTAGTTTAGAGAAAAGAAGAAAAACTAAAATTATAAAGAAAAGTTGTCCCTGTCAGGCAGCCCGGGCTACAAAGTAAGTTGAAGACCAGATTAAACTGCAAAGTGAAACCCTGTCTGAAAGACAAAAAGCAAAGAATCAGTATCCCCCAAAATGACGATACAATTTAAAATTGGATTTGATTTTTTTTTATCTGATCTTATGTAAAATTTGAAAGCAAGCTTCTGAGGGTCCTATTAATTTTTGCTCTGTTGGCGGTTATCAGTGCCCCATGTAGTTGAACATTATGGTCGGAGATCTAGCACAGGGCCAGGAGTATGCTGGGAACCTCTGCCATTGAGCTAGATGCCCAGCCCATGTTAAATTTTTTGAGCTAAATTTCTTCCAGGAAGGTCGGCCTCAGCAAACAGGTGTGCGTATGGTTTGTGCTAATAAAATGGGTATTGGGGTTTGGTTCTGAAAACATTCCGCGGGGCTGGGGAGATGGCTCAGTGGAATAAGTGCTTCCCTGGCAGGTGCAAGGGCCTGAGTTCAATCCCTGGTTGTGCAAAAAAAAAAAAAAAAAAAAAAAATGTTTGGGGGTGAGGGAGATGGCTCAGAGCAATAAGCGCTTCCCTGGCAAGCACAAGGGCCTGAGTTTGATCCCTGGCTCCACAAAAAAAAAAAAAAAAAAAAATGGTTTAGCCGGGCGTGGTGGCGCATGCCTATAATCCCAGCACTCGGGAGGCTGAGGCAGGAGGATTGTTGTGAGTTCGAGACCAGCCCGAGCTACAAAGTGAGCTTAAGGCCAGCCTGAGCTGCATAGCAAGACCCTGTCTCAAAAAGACAAAAAAAAAAAAAAAAAAAAACATTCCGCAGTAATTGTAAGTCCAAAATGACTTAAATTTAAAAGGATTTTTGTAATTTCCCCACTCCACTAAGACAATGGGTTGGGGAATATGCAGCCAAGCTTCCTGCTTCTTTCTGGAGAGAATGCCTTCTGACTTACGGCTAACAATTACTTTTTTTTTTAATTTGTCTGGAAATTGAACACAGAGCCTTTACACTGAGCTACCACCTATGCCCTAAATTTGGTATTTTATTTTATTTATTTTGTTTTTTGGCGGATCCGGGGATTGAATTTAGGCCCTTGCACTTGCCAGGCAAGTCCTTATTCTACTGAGCCATCTCCCCGGCCCCTTATTTTATTTTTTAAGGAGAAGTTCTAGCTAAATTGAATCTGTCATCTTCCTACCTCAGCATGGGATTACAGGCATGCTCTATGACACTTGGCTCCCATTTACAGATTAAAAGTTGTTGATTTCTATCAGGGTATGTAAACACCCATTAAACTGGATACTGTTTCATCTTTTTATGCTCATTTTACCATTTGCATTAATACTCAAATACATCTATTGATTTATATTAAGTTTATAGTGTCTGTGATGCCATTACTTTGGAAAGTATGTGATTTCTAGCTTCTTTTAAAAGCAAAATATTGGCTGAGCATAGTGGCGCAAGCCTATAATCCCAGCATTTGGGAGCCTGAGACCAGAGGATGGGAGGATCACCGCAAGCTTAAGGCCAGCCTGGGCTATAAAGTGAGTTCTAGGCTAGCCTGAACTGAATAGCAAAACCTAATTTCAAATAAGGGGGGAAAAAAAGGCAGCAAAATATTGTCAGAGTCTGTTAATTGTACAAGTTTGGCTTCTTCACAAAAATCTGATATATTCAGTGTAATATATTAGCCACCTGATATATTATTTAACAATTGTGTTACTAAATATAGCATATCCAAATTCCAAATCATTTAATATATCCAAATGACTTATCTATGGGAATATTCAATCCCATAACTAAAACATTAGCTTCTTCAAAAGACTATTCCCTAAGTTCTTTCACACAAAAGAACTTAATACATCATACATACTATGATAGAATAACTAGATCCTGAGGAATATAGTTTTATTTTCTTGTAATGCATGTAAATGAGTATTACTTCTAGTTTGTAATATGTATTATTTAATGTCATTTACAACCATTTATTAAACTACATTTCTACCTGGGGGAATAAGCATTTAACATGATTTAAAGGAGAAGTCTGTAACAGGTAGGTATGGTGGTTCATGCCTGTAACTCAGCGCCAGAAAACTGAAGTCTTCACTGTGTTCTTTTGCTTTTTCTTTGACACAAAGACTATTTTTCATAAGTGTGATAATTCACACCTGTAATCCCAGCACTCAGGAGACTGAGGCAGGAGGATAGCTGCCAAGTTTGAGGCCAACCTGGGCTACAAAGTAAGGTCAAGGCCAGCCTGAACTGCACAATGCAACTCTGCCTCAAAAAGACAATAAAATAAAATAAAAATAAACAAGAAGACATAAAGAGGCCAGCATAGTTGTTATGCCTATAATCCTAGCATTTAGGAATCTGAGATGGGAAAATTGCTTAGCATTTGAGACCAGCCTAGACTACAAGAGACCCTGTCAGAAAGAAAGAAAGAAAGAAAGAAAGAAAGAAAGAAAGAAAGAAAGAAAGAAAAGAAAGAAAGAAAAGGAAGGAGGGAAGGAAGGAAGGAGAGAGAGAGAAAGAAAGATGACATGGGGCTGGAGGCTGGGGCTCAGTAGCAGAGCAATTGTCTAGCATGTGTGAGGCCTTATGTTTGATCCTCAAGTGCACGCACACACACACACACACACACACACACACACACAAACTATAAATGTAGTATAACCTTAAGTGAAAAAAGTACAGTATATTCAAAATTATTTTTAGCCATTTACTTGTTATGTAGAATAGGACAAGAGACTGACACATACCCCATCCATAGAGTTCCAGTCTCTTCCAGAACCTGTATTACGAGTTCTAATAAAACAAGAGCCTTGTAGAAGGGACACTAACTGAAAGGGAAACAAGGGCTTTAAGAAGCAGCAGGCCTGCCCATGGGGTTTAGCAAAAACAAGGGAACCCCCTGAGGCTGTTGATTTTTCTATTTTGGTATCTGTTCTGCTAGCCCCAGGTAATTACCAATACACTTCCTATTATGTTAATTTAACCTGGTATCTAAATCCTTTAATTATGTAACACAGTGTAGTTGATTTTGTTAAAGTACAGAGTAACTTTTTTTTTTTTTTTAATTGTAATGTTAGCAGAATTCTTCGGAGACCAGCAGTAGTTCTGCAGTAAAGTCCTTGGAAGTAAGGCTGCGTAGTGAGTTGAGTCTCAGTTATGTTTGCCTGGACTAGGACTGAGTCATCCTTTATGGAAGATTTTTCTAAGAAAGATGTTTTATTATTGTGCACATATAGATCTGACCCAGTTTTTCTTTACTTTCATGGGACCCTAGGGAAATCAAAGCTTGTAGATAAGTTGTATTAGTTTTCTTTCCCCCACCCCATAGAATTTTTTTGGAATAAACGATGGGTATGGAGAGTTCGTACTAGACTCTCAAGTTCTACTTTTTTAATTTAAAGTCTGATTTTTAGGGGCATTGAAAAGTTCGTTTAATTTTTCAGCTTCCTTTCCCGGAGCAAATCACCTTGGATTTAACCCCACGATAATTGTGAAACAGACGCTGTGATTCTTCAACCCCTGGATTTTCTTTTACCAGCGGGCTCTGCTCCTGGGAGGAGCGCCCGCCCCGCCCCTGGCGCGGGAGCCAATCATAGGGCTCTCCGTGATGATGGACTGGGCAGTCGGGCCCTGAGCCTGGCCGCTGTCACCGCGAGACTCTATGGTTGGCTTGCAGAGGAAGGCGCCGAACCAATGGGCGTCACGACTCGCACGAGCAGGCAGCGCGGGAAAGTGCCCCTTATTAACTGTGGCGGGAGAGGCCTCTCTGGAATCTTGGCCAGCGAGACACTGTCACTGAGAGGTCAGCACGTCTCCCTCCTCTCCTTGCAGGCCGCCATGGTGCGGACTAAAGCAGACAATGTTCCGGGCACTTACCGGAAAGGTGAGATCCGGCGGGGGTGGGGGGAGGGGGGTGGGGGTGTCCTGGCTTCAGGGCTTGTGTACCCAGCTTTGGTGCCCGGGCCCCTAATCCAGGGGAGGAAGCTGTAGAGGCCATCAGGCTTTGGGGGCCCCGGAGCTGACCTCTCTGCACCCTTTGGGCTGGGATGGTGGCGAGAGCATGCTTCCGTGTCCGACCCTCCCTGCCCACTTCGGAAAGCGAAGCCGCCCAGACCCCACTCTGTTCTTGCAGTGGTGGCTTCTCGAGCCCCCAGGAAGGTGCTGGGTCCCTCCACCTCGGCCATGAATTCTACGTCGCTTTCATCTTCAAGGAAAGGTAAGCAGCACCCGCGGGAGCTCCCGAGGTAGCAAAATTCTTTTGGAAGGGCCCGAATCACAGCCAGGTGTAGTGACACATGCCTGCACCCAGGCACGGTTAGAGGCTGAAGCTGTTCACGCACAGCCTAGGCAACTGTGAAAATCCTTGTCTCAAAAATAAATAAAATGTATAGAAGGGCTGGGGATGTAGCTCAGTGCAGAGGCCCTGTGTACTATCCCCAGCGCCACAGACCGCCTGGAGCCACAGTTATAAACAGTAACCTCAACATTCAATGCAATTTATTTTTGAGATCCTCACACTGAAATTTCTTTGTTGACCTCTGAAATTTCTTTTGGCCTTTTGGGCAGCTGGGGATGGAAATTGAGATGACTTGGAAGAGAATCTTAAGCTGTTTTCCAATCTGTTTTTATTTTTGGGTTTAGCAATATTTTTCTTAATAAGGACAATCATTTCACCTTTTTGTTCTGTTTTTGAGACGGGATCTCACTGTGAAGTCCAGGCTGGCCTTGAACTCTTAGGGATCCTTTTGTCTTAGCTTCCCCAGTGCTGGGATTACAGGGGCATGCCAGGATGCTGGCAATCATTTTATCTTGTAGAAGTTACTGAAGCACTTCCTTACTAGATACAAGATGATGGTTGACAGTACTAATTCACATTCTCTTACTATAGATTTTTATTTTTAAAATTAGTTTTTTGTATTTTAGGGAAGGGTCTACAGGGTGTTCAGGGTCTCACTACTAGATAGGACTCATAGTGATCTGCCTGTTTATAGCCTCCCAAGTGCTGGGATTACAGGTGCATGCCACCACACCCAGTCTCTTAAATTTATTTTTATTTATTTGTTTTTTGGATAGAGGGTCTTGCTAATGAAGATGCA
>PVKA01031520.1:0-26125 GCA_004027165.1 Ctenomys sociabilis | reverse complement strand
AAAAAAAAAAAAAAACCAGTGATAACTATAATCAAAGAAATACTAAGTGCTTCTAAAGAATTTACTGATAAAAAAAATAGAGCAGAATATAAAAATGATGGAACCCCTGAATAAGCAATATAGAAAAGAAATAGAATGCATGAAACAGATCCAAAGTGATATACAGGAAATTAAAACCTCAATCACAAGCTGGCAAATCCGTTTGAGTGAAAGTGAAAATAGACTTTCTGACCTTAAAGACACCATTGCAGCTAGTGAAAAAGTAAGCAAAGATCTCTTAAAAACAACTAGGATGCAGGAAAAAATAATTCAACACTTGCAAGAAGATGCAAAGGTGAACAATATGAGACTAATAGGCATCAACGAGAAGGAAGGATTCAATACAAATGATATAAAAAGAATATGGGCAGAAGTAATAGCAGAAAACTTCCCAAATATGGGGCAACAATCTGACATTCAGGGAACTGAAGCATATAGAACTCCAAATAACATGACCCCAATTAAAACCCCTCCCAGACATATAATAATCAAGATCCCAGAAATTCAGCACAGGGACAGTATACTAAAAGCCGCCAAAGAAAAGAAACAGATCACATTTAAAGGAAAACCCATCAGAATAACAGCAGATTTCTCTTCACAAACCATCAAGTCAAGAAGAGCATGGGGCTCTTTTTGTGCCACCACAATGCTGCGCATGAATGTCCTGGCTGATGCTCTCAAGAGCATCAACAATGCTGAAAAGAGAGGCAAACGCCAGGTCCTCATGAGGCCTGCTCCGAAGTCATCGTCCGGTTTCTAACTGTGATGATGAAGCATGGTTACATTGGCGAATTTGAAATCATTGATGATCACAGGGCTGGAAAAATTGTTGTGAACCTCACTGGCAGGTTAAACAAGTATGGCGTGATCAGCCCCAGGTTTGATGTACAGCTGAAAGACCTGGAAAAATGGCAGAATAACCTACTTCCATTTCATCAGTTTGGTTTCATTGTATTGACAACCTCAGCTGGCATCATGGATCATGAAGAAGCGCGACAAAAACACACAGGAGGAAAAATCCTGGGATTCTTCTTCTAAGGATATGAAACAAACAAATAAAATGCCTCAGCGGGGGGGAAAAAAAGAACATGGGGCAAAACACTTCAAATCTTGCAAGAAAACAAATTCCAACCCAGACTGATACATCCTACAAAACTCTCTTAGAAGTATAATGGAGAAGTAAAATACTTCCATGACAAAGAACAACTAAAGAATTTCATGATGACAAAGCCAAGTCTTCAAAGACTACTAAGTGATTTTCTAGAGAGGGAGCAAAATGATCACAACCCCATGAATGAGAATGGAAAGAACCCACCAAATAGGGCAAAAAAACACAGGAGAATAAGAGATATACAACAGTAGTCTTTCAGTTATTCTTTTGTGTACAGAAGCAAAACCTTTCCATCAGCACACTCTACAACTGGACTTCTCTTGCACCCTATGGGTCAAGATTCCATATGGGACTACAGGGTGGATTTCAAGGAAATAGCTGTAGCTCAGTCCCACAAGTGACACCTGGCCACCAGTAAGTGGCATGGTCAGTATCCATGTCCAAGACACACTAGAACTTTGTGTGATATCCTATCCTCAAACTGTCAGAAGTGATGGTCATTTATTTGTCATTCTGGCATTTATCTTATGTTTTATTCTTAGTATCTTTTTACTATCATGAAAACTTATTCTTAGTTCAAATGTTTTGAAACATTTAATTTTTAATTAATTAGTTTTTAATTTTCTGAATAATGCTTAATCTTAATTTTTAAGATTTATACTGTATCTCTGAATTACAATTTATCTAAAAGACATCGCATGATATCTTCTCCTAGTATTGGAAACTTTCAAAAGTATATTTCTATTTTCTGTTGACTTTATATTACTTCCTCCCTCTCCTTTATACATACATACACACACATATAAATGAAAAAAAATACATGTATAACCTGACATAAGATTGGTACTGTTTCATAGAAATCTTCAATGACCTTGTAAATAAGGGTTCATCTAATATATTTTATATAGTCCTGCATAGCCATCACTTTGAGAGCTCTTTCTTGTTCAACCAGGAGCATACTGTCGCTTCTCATGCCTTTTGAATTATGCTCTTAGTTATTTCCTATATACTATATCTGGAGGCATTATAATATTTCAAGTTTGTTTAAGTAGAAAATATTTTACTTTTAGTTTCAAAGGCATGTTTGCTAAGCATAAAATTCAAAGAGGATAGATCTTTTTTTCTTTCCGTCTTTTAATTAGTCTAGTTTCTTACACACTTGGTCCTCTTTTTTTCTTTCTAATGTGGAATAAGATGCTATTTAATCTTGTTCTTCTATAACTAATATTTTTTATGTATATGCTTTAACCATTTTTTTCTTTATAATAAGTTTTGGAGAATTTCATTTTTGTGTATTTTGGTATGATTTTATTTAAATTTCTTGTGGAAAAGGTTCGTTTTTCTTGGAAATGTGGTATTATAAGTTGAACTAAATTCAGAAATTTTAAATCTTTAAATATTTATTGCCTACTCCTTTCTACTTTGAGAATTCTGATTATATGAATATAAAAAAGGAGCAGTTAATGCTTACAATTTGTGTTTTTACTCTGATTTTTTTCTTCTCTTGAATTTCTCATAACTTATTTTTCATATAAAACTAATACATTTATATATGGTAATATGAAAAACTAATTTGCACATAGCATCACATAATATAGCAACTGTTGTTGATTTCTATTACTTTGCTTAGTGAAATCTTGTACCATGTATAATGCTGTTTTCTTCTATCACTATTTTGTATTATTTAAAAATAATAATAAATAGTAAAAAATATATTAATAAAAAGTAAGAAAAGTATTAAATAAGTAGCATAAATACATAGATTGCTTGAAACAGTTTTCATCAAGTATAAGCTATTACTAACATGTAAAAATTTTTAAAATTCATTTTTACTTAGCCACATTACTATGTTGTTATAAAAACAGCCTCATAAAACATAACTCAAAAATGACAGTTTAAGAATTCAGTGACATTTTGAAATTCCCAAAACACTTTTATTTTTGCTTCCTTGATCACAAAAATATTAAACATTCTTAGCTTTTCCATTTACAAATTATACATTTCTCATTATACTTCCTCATTTTTCTCGTTTTGTTTGCATGTGTTTGTTCCTGTAATCTATGATTCTCATTCCTAACTTTATTCAATGAGTATGCGGTTTGAAATTCAAAGTTTAGATGATAATAAAAACCTGCTAAATTTCACTAACCTGAGCTGATAATAACGTTACTAATAATTGTTACATAGCTGCTGAGATTTTCAGATTTTTAATTCTGATATATTCATTTTGTGTTCCCCTTTTTAACAAGGCAGCCATGAAATTATAGGTTTGAGGTAGTACACATTTTTAGGATCTCATAATGAGCCATTAAACAGGCAAACGTGTTATAAAACAATACACTACTTAGTCCTTATCACTATATTGACAAGTCATCTGTAGAGTCTGTACTGACGAATTCATTTTTTCTTTTAACCAGTAGAGGGAATATATTTGGCATATGTACCAGCAGATTGCCACCACCCTTGGGACAGTTCAGTCTTAGGAATAGAATACTTCTCTGAATTTCAATATAGATGCCAGTAAGAATGTGGAAGCAAACACCTTATCCAATGTTAAATGATGCTGAAAATCTTAGGGTGCAAACAGACTTTCTCCCTTCTACTAGATTTATTAAGAGGCCATTTAAGAGGGGGTAAATGCTCAGAGAGAGCAAATGGGAGTACAAGTTTCTTTGCATGAAACCTACTAAACTAACCCTTTCATCACATCTGCCAACTTACATTCTCATGAAAAAAATAACAAATGCAAAGCCTTATAGGCAAACACGAATCATGAAATATGTATAATGAATTAAACATATTTTTGCTAACAAACATTATTTCTGCCAAGCTATTCACAAATAACACTAAGCCCATTTAAGCAGGAATCTGGCCTACAGTCAAGAAAAGCAATAGCTGTTTTGTGGGGGTTAATATCAATAGAGCTGTTTTTTCAAACAGAGTTCGCTGCTGCATCCCCACCCCTCCCCCCACTCCTGGCTTTGGCACAAACTGTAGGAAAGAAGCCAATGTGCTATTTATCAGCCCTTTCACATCAGGGGGAGGACTGCTTGCGTCAGTAGGCTCAGTAGGGACCCCAGGCTTATGGCAATGAACCATGTGCTTCTTATCTTATCAGTTGATAATGTCTGGCACTTCTTGACTATGGATTCGTGAAACCCAGTGGAAGGAAGATGGGTGTGATTACGAGGCTGTAGGTTAAAGAGCGAAGTAAGCAAGTTTGAGCAACCTATTAAAACAAACTATCCAACACATTACATTTTGTTAGCATGAAAATCTTTGCCGTCAGACACAATCTTAAGACAAAGAGCAGGTTTTATTTTTAACAGGTGACTCGGCTATATGTTACAACCACTTCTCTTATTTATGCAAACAATGCCATAATCAAACTTCCAAAACAGTGATTACATTAATTCCACTTAGAACAGTTGAAAGTAAAAGCAATTTGTTAGAAAAGTACATGTAAATTATGTTAGCTCCATGAAAAAGGTGTTTGAGAATTAGGAACAGTATAAAATTCCTCCCAAACCCTGGCCAATATTCATGCTTCTAAACACAAAGAAGGGGACCATTAGCTTCTAAACAACCCAGAGTCACATTAAATTCATACAGAGCTCAATCATGTCTCCTAAGCCTATGGAAGTCAAAGAAAAGTTCCTAAAGAGAAAAGCAATCATAAAATTACTTCACCTCTAAAGGTATTTTTTTTTTAAATCTAACTTCACTTTAAAAATCATTTTTTAAAAAATGTGGAAAAATTTCACACTTTTTAATTAAATAGTATGTAATAAACATTTGTATTTTAAGTAACAAAAATCTGATTTTGATTTATTTGTCTTGACTCACACTGCACGATACCTTAAATAACTCTATTAAAATGACAGCATTTATATCATAACCTACAATTGTCTCAGAGTGTAATGGCCGGAATTATTGTCCATGGGAGACTGAATTACAGGAATAATAGTCTTTATTAATTAGCCAGTGCACACCCCAAGAATTCAAGGTAGGCATGGGCCTAGTTCTTTATCCCTCTTTAGCTAACACAAGTTCCTAGGTTGCTATGGCGACAAGGCCTGGAAGGTTGTACTTACCTCTGCACAGGGTCATAATCTGGCATTGAGATTTATGGCTATGGATGGGCATATGGTTTGGCTCTTATTTTACATAATTGGTCCTGTTTCTACCCTTGTTTTCCATGTTTGTGAAGTTTTAACAAGACGGGAAGGAGTGGAGGACGTGCAATTTAGGAAAATGGGGAGATGAAGCTCAGCTTTCCCCCATCACTATAGCATAGCAAGCAGGGGCCAAGCTGAGTTGATTTCTCCCTCAGTCTCTCCTACTTCCAAGGTGAATAGGATACTATACTAGAGCTCTCTTGACTTAGGATGTCATCTCCTACAAGAATACCCTACTTCACAAACTACATTATGATTCTGGTTATAAAAGTACTTTCTTTTTTTTTTTTTTTTTGCGGAACCAGGGATTGAACTAAGGCCCTTGTGCTTCCTAGGGAAGCACTTATTCCACTGAGCCATCTCCCTGGCCCTGATTCTGGTTATAGAGCTCCTAAAACTAAGCATTTGTGATATTATCCTGACATTAAACCTTATATGTATCACTCCATCAAGTTTACCTGTTAAGAAAAAACAATCAGTTTGCACCTAGTTACCCCCTCCATATTAATCTGTACCCAGCAAGTCCTTGCTTGGAAGCTAGTTCTCACAAACCATAAATAATAAAATCAAAAACTCCTCTCACCCACCTAAGACAAAATTCTTCTCTATGACAATACCATCCTACCCTTAAATGTCAGTGTGCTTTATTAATGACTCTAGTGTTTGCCTTTAATTGGACATTTCAGTCTCATTTCATCTCGCCCCTTGACCATTTGAAGTAATTTGTCCTTCCTATTTCATTTGAAAACATGTGCTTTGCAGTAGCACCTTCAGGAGTACCACAAAACTTTTTTCACACCCAACACAAGATAAACCCATCCGGGGGCTAGGGATTTGGCTCAATGGGAGAATGCTTGCCTAGCAAGCTGGAAGCCCTGGGTTCGGTCCTGAACATCAACAACCAAAAATAAACCTCTCCTAAGGTAAAACCCAGCCAATCAATTCTTGTCACTAGCAATTCTAAGTGGCTGGAGAGAAATGTGGTCCTGCCAATTCTTATATTACCCCTAGATGACTTTTTGTCTTGGTCCCACAGGAGCAGACTCAAGACTGTCCCCATTATTCATGAGCTCTCAGGCACATCCTTACCCCTTGACACAGGACTTGACCTTTTTTTCCTAAGAAGATCCTTCATTTCCCCCTAACATTTCTCGGAACCTCTACCCACTTCTCATGTGAGTCAGTCGTCTCCCTCTCTTGGTTCCATTCCTTTGCTCCCGTGCATATGCAGTTATTCCCCTAGCATACCTAATATCTTCAATATTCTCTTTACCCTCATTTCTTCACCCCACATTTCCACTCATTCAGAAATATCACTACTAACAACACAATTTCTTTCAAACCCGTAAGTCAATCACACTTCTATTTTTCTGTCTTTTACCACCAAAGTCAAAAGAGTAGCTCAGTGTTTAATGACCTCAGTTGTAATTCATTCCATAATTGTTACTATGATTTCAGCTTCCACCATTACAATAAGACCACTTGCTTTTTTAATAACCCATGTGTTCCTAAATTCTTAAATATCATTAGCTCAGCTTTATGAGTCATTATCTCAGTCTTCATCTCTGCATCTCAGCAATAACAGATAGTGCAAACTAAACCCTCATTTCCTTGAAATTTTGCCTGTATAACATAGCACCCTCAGGATAATAATCAATTTGTCTAAACTAAATTCAATCTTAAGCAGACCAACAACTCAAACAGAACTTAACAGAAACCACAAAAGCTATTATAACTATCACTGATTATATGGGGGGATGCCTGGAGACTGGTGTCAAAAAAAAAAAAAAAAAGGTTAACTAAAACAAGTCTTGGTAAACTAATTTTAATAAATTGGCAGATTAAAACTTTGTACTAGTTTGCTCCCTATCGATCTGAATATCCCTTCTAAATTTCTTTTGCTGGCTTAGTGTCCTCTACTCACCTGTTAAATGTTGAGATTTTCTCTCTTCTATCCTCATTCTACATTCTTTTCCTTCCAAGTCTTCTCTACCCCCATCTCTTCAACTGTAACATCTCTGTGGATGACTTCTACATCTATACCATTAGCTTCTAAACAAAAACAAAAACAAAAAACCAAGTAACAATCAGATAACTCTCAGCATTGCTACACCTTCACTTCCTTGAATCTTGGTCCTTCCTGTGTACCCAGTGAAGACTTTCTGCTGGTAACCTATGTTACCTATCCCAGCGATTCTCCAGTCTACTTCGCCCTTTCCATTCATAAATGAAAATAACTGCTGACTTTCTTTCCACAGGACCTCCTCAGCATTCCTGCATCCTAGCGCTTCTCATTTTCATGATCACTGCCTTTGCTTAGAGCAGTGCTAGCCATTATTTTCCCTCTGAGAAAAGGTCTCTACTTCCTCTAGCTTAAAATAAGTCATGATTATCTAAATCTATCATGGTAATAGTCCCATTCTCCTACAAGTCATTTGTTTAAGCCTAACATGAAAAGCCACTCTTCTCCAATGCACACATCAGGCCTACAGCCAAAGTGCCTATATTGTCACCAGCAAAATAAGCCAATTAGCAGAGTAGGAAGGATCAACTAGCACTCCTGGAGGATATGAGTCACTGAATTAATCAGTCCTGATTTCTGAATTAATCACTCCTACCTCAAGCCTTCTTGTTTTATGACATAAATGTTCCTTACCATTTACGCGGTTTGTAGCCGTGTCTCTCCTACTGGCAGCCAAAAGGTGCATGGCCCTTTTGTACCAGTGCACTCCCTTCTCCCTCAGCTAGCCTCTAAAACTTCAGGATCAGGGAGGCCCTCCACCTCAGGAGCACGGTCCTTCTATTCTCTGAGATGAAGTGACTCAAGAAAGTCTTCTAGGGCCACAGAAATGAGGAAGCTGGTACTGCACTGCTGTGAAAACAAACTGTGAAAAACCCCAAGTCACACAAGCCAGACCATGGACATCCTGATCTTTTGGTGACCCCAGGCAGCTGCTCACAGCTTTAAACCTGGTGCTGAGGGAAGCAACCAGGAGAATCTTGCTCAGGGACCCACTGAGTACCTCACGTGCCCTTACTGACCATTCCTACACGGGCGATCTGTAATGGTTCCCAAGCTGGCTACCATCCCTTCATGGCTAGCATGGCCAGCTCCAGCTCTCCAGATTGTAACCTTGACAGCATACTTCCAGCAACTTAGTCAGCAGTACACAACAGCAGGGTCAAGCCACTTCCAGTGACACTGTGCCCATAACAGAAACACTCCCTCCAGTTACCTGTCTCAGGCCACCAAAAGCAGCACTGAAGACCACAGAAAGAGTACCACAGCTGAGGCGATGGGAAAGATACCTTGAACGTGAGGTACAGGACAAAAGGCTACAGAATGTAAGATATGAAATAAGGTATGAAAAATTCTTCCAGGGGCTGGCAAGATAGCTCAGTGGTCTGAAGCACCTGCTTAGGCAAGTTTAGGCAAGCAAGCAGGGACAGCAGTTTAATCCCTGGCAACACATGCCACACCAGCCCTGCCCCCAGGGTGGGCTGAGCCAGCCCCCCGCCAAAAAAAAAGAAAGAAAGAAAAATTCTTCCAGTGTGCCACAGCTCCTGGCCTCTGGTCAGCCTCTTCTCACATGGCTGAAGACATGCAGTCTACAGCACCTGGATCGCACAGAACATGTTTTTGCCAGCATGCTGATTACCTTCAGGTAAGCCAGTATCTGCAGCTCGGTTCACCCACTAAGGGCCTACCATTTAATTCCAACAAAGTATGATTAAAATATATATGAGTAGGAGCCAGGGAGATAGCTCAGTAGAATAAGCGCTTGCCTAGCAAGTGCAAGGGCCTGAGTTCAATCCCCAATTCCGCAAAAAAAATGTGTACACACACATGGCAGGGCCAGCAAGATAGCTCGGCAGACTAAGTGCCTGCTTAGGCAAGTGCAGGGACTGGTTTCAATCCCTGGCACCACATGCCACACTGTCCCCACCCTTGAGCATGCTGAGCTGACCTCTGAGCCCACACACAAGGTTGCGTGCACCTTTAATCTCAGTGCTGGGGAGGCTGAAAACAGGAAAAATCACCATGAGTCTGAGCTGCATGGTGAAATCTTGTACCAAATACATAAAAAATAAAATAAAATAAAATAAATGTTGCGTTTAGTTTTTTTTTTTTAATTACTGCAGTAAAAGATATTGGTTCTACCCTACACTTTGAACAGTTTTCCATCATTCTTGCCACTTTTTGGGCCACTTCTAGAATACTTTCTCCCGGTATCGCTATTAAGTGTAATTTTTTTTTTTAATGGTGATACCAGGTATGAAGGAGCATGCCTGTAATCTCAGCACTGGGAGACTGAAGCAGGAGGATCACCAAGAGTTTGATAGCCTGGGCTACATAGTAAGTTCTAGGCCAGCTTGGACTGTAATTCTTCACTGTTTTGAAACAAAAGGAAAAACTTCTTGGATATAGAAGCACGTCCGTGCTGTGGCTCCAAACAGCCTTTGTCTCCTCTCCTTTTCCAGCAAAACCACATCTCCAAACTCAACAGCATAAACCCCTTCCTGACAAGCACAAGGTCCTGAGTTTGATCCCTGTCACCAAAAAAACTAAAGAACACAGCGATGCTGCTCCCTAGTGCCACTGGGCAGAAACGCTTCTAAGACAGCGCCTCTACCCCCACCTCACTCACCAGCTCCGGCTCTATGTGACTTCTGGCTCTGCCCCAAAGTCGAACACATGAAATGCACGTGTTTCGAATCAATCTGGGACGCTGTGGCAGTCAGAACAGAGCTACTTAACAGTCCACAGAAGAGGACTTCTGGGACGGCTTCAGAAAGTGAAAGGAATGATGACATCAACTGTGTTTATGAAGTAAGAGAGTATTTTGAGTTGGATGCAAGGAAATGCGTCTTTTACTGCAACAATTTTTTAAAAGAAATACTCAACATGTTTCAATCACACTTCCATGTGGACTTGAAAGTTCTGCACAGCTCCTGGGTAAGGGAAACCAGCATCTCTTTTAGTTCAGCATAACCAAACTGAAGCTCAGCAGAAGCTTTTCTCTCCCAACACCAACTGTTACACTAACAACCTTTTAAGAGAGACTTTTCGTTATTCCTCCCCCTCTCTGAAAGAATCCAGAAGTACTGTTGACTTTTATAGTCTCCCCTTGTAAATTCTTCACTGTTTCAAAACAAAGGGGAAAACGTCTGGGATGCAGAAGCACCTCCGTGACGTGGCCCCAGTCAGCCTCTCTCTCTCTCCTCCACTTTTCTGTTCTTCTCTTAGAGCCCTTAGCAATTCCACAAAAAAACTTTACTTCAACATTTTACATGCAAAGGTGTTTGGTTATTTCTGGCAATCAAACAATTCCTCTTCCACTTTCATCCTCAGGTGCATTATATAAGCTCATCATCTCTGGTTGATTTCTACTCACTTCTGACAATGCTCCAATGACCAGTAAGTCAACCCTATATGTATTGGGCCAGATCATGGTAAAATACTACTTCCTAGGTGTTTAAAGCTTGTGAATCTTGATTTGATTATTTTAATGAACAAAGTGTTAAATCTTAATAGCACTGGGGATTAACTCATTCTGTTCAACACAAAATTATCTAAATAACCATAAACTGATCTCATATTTAAGTAAAACATTGGGCTAGAAAGCTGAGATTATGAGTTATAATTATGGTTATTTGGGTTGCCCGCCACATAAGCTTCGGAAATTGCTCTGCGTGCTATCAGTGATTTTCCTTGTCACTTCATTCAATTATAAGTTTATGTACACATTCTCTACTTCTGTTATCTAGCAATATGCTAGACACTAAGCATCTAAGGATAACAAAAACACAGTCCCTACAACTTACTCAAGAAAGTAAAAAATATGAACAGATGAAGCTAGATGATATTGACTATGCCTGAGCTATCCAGTTTCCATGTTTTTTGTGAAACTCAAACTATGAAAATATTTTCAGCATTATAAAGCTCTGTACAGAAGTTAAGTGCTAATAGTTTAAAGCTTATGTTCATCCTAACAACAGATTTCTGTGAGGTACCTGAATAACCACCAAGGAGTTAAGTCATCTAGAAATACAGCAGCATACAACCAAAAGTAAACAAGTGAACTACACCAAAAGTATTGGTCTACATTTAACTCAGGATTAAAAAACAAAGACTGAAAAAAATAACTATAGTATGGACAAAAATTTATGGTTTAAATCATTACAAACTCAGTTTAATAACAAGTTAAAGGTCTATATGTCAATTTAAGTACTTTTTTTAAGGTAGAGTAAAAGCACAATCTTAAGAAAAAAAAAACAATGAATTTAAAGGAAATATTGCTAAGAAAAAGTGTTGACTATAAAAACTAGGGTCAATTCAAAGGACAAAAAAACTATATATAACAGAGGAAATAACATAGATTCATGAGTCATGGGAACAGACAAAAAAGCCGAACTATATTCTTTAGGGAATTGTATTCGTTTGAATATAGATGGTCCTCTGTGAACTTTCTCTCTTTAACTTCCTCTGTTTAGCTGTCTCCAATGTTCATACCTTTGAGAAATAACACAACACAAAATATAGAATATATTTTCACTCCCACCAGATTTCTTTCTTGAGCAAACATACACAGCAAGATTTTCATGTGTCTTATTCGTGCTTCTTCATATGTCAAATGACTCAGTGAACTTTAATAAGTACGCAATACATATAACAAATGTGTCCACCAAGAACTAGCCCCCCATAGCTGCCTGATTTATGCAAAGCTTTTCTGAGCCAACCACTTTCATTGTTATCCCTGTTTTACAGAAGAGGGAAGACTAAGAACTTAAGACAACCTGCTGAAATTTACCCAGCAAATGGATGCCAGAGCTGTTTCAAATTAGTATATCTTCAGATTTTTAAATTCTTTAGTCCCTCTTAATCTTGCTGCCTCACAGTAATTTATAAGTCAAATAATACGGTAGGCCAAAAACAGCCTCCATACCTTTAGTTCCAGGAACCTGTGAGTACCGCTTCATCTGATAAGAGATGAAATTAAAGTTAAAAAGCTCTTCTGCAGAGGAACTTATCCTTCATTATCCAAGCGGGCCTAGGTGCAGTCACCATCAATAGTATTTTGTACAGCATCCCTCCTAATGCAGGCGTCACTCACCCTAAATGAGACGAGGCAGTGCAGCCATGAACCTAAAATTCACTTGCCAAACCACATCCCCATCGTCCTGAAGCAGTCTCATCTTGGCTGAACAGAAAAATGGCATCTAAAGACTCAGGAGCATTAAGGTGAGAAAGCTTGCAGCACTGGGATAGTGTCCTCAAGGAAGGGTATAAATGCCTTAAAGTGTCATCCAGTATATGTGCTGCTCCTCCCCTGCTTAAGACATGCATTCAAGAATGATGGGAGGGGGTAATGATGCCCCTTCCTTGCTATGCCTGCTGATCCCACTACCAAGTGTTTATTTTCTGTTTCCTCAACCTTATCCTGTGCTCTTCCTTCTCTTGAGGTAATAGATACAAAGGAAAGATTATTTCCACAAGAATATACAATGATTCTGCTGAACTGGAAGTTAAGACCACCACTCAGCTACTCTGACTCCTTTTGCCTCTGAACCAATACACAAATACAGAAGCTACGTATACCTGGGGTGACCAGACCTGATTACCAAGAGGAAACTGGGCTGTTACTAGTAGGAAATCCAGCTCCCATCCCACACCATCTGTGTGATCTTTCGGTTGCAATCACAGGTCTTTACAAAGCTTTGCCCAGCAGTTATCATGTGAATACACCAGACTTGCGTGTACTGTGATTTTGGCTTCTCCCTCTGAGCCAGTCATGCTTACACACATATCTTCATCCCAATCCAACTACAAACATTTGTTGCTTTACTGGAGTATAAACTGAGATACTTTGACTCAGTTCTTTCCCAATCCTTGTTCTTCTTACAACCAAAAGGCCCATAAAGACCTGGGAGACTTCAGCTTCGCTTTCCTCATTAGTGAAATAAATCCCTCATCAGAGGGAACCCAGATCTACAGGAAAACAGAACACTGAGGAGCCAGCAACAGTGTGCATCCATCGTTTGCAAAGCCCCAGGAACTGAACAAAGGCTTGTTATTTTTGTTTTGGTTCTCTCTCCAATCCACAACCTAGATGCTTGCTTGCTAGCTACATGAAGGAAGAGACTTCTGGAAGGTGGGGGATACCTTCCATATCCCTTACACTCTCATATCCTGTGATTAAGGCAGAAGGAAACAGTAACTCAAGTAGGACTGCTAATAATTGGGCCCTGCAGAAATGAAGATTTTGGTTGAAGTTACACAATCCATTATTTATGAATTTAGTCTTAAGAATGCAACTATTAAAAAATGTATCTCCTTTCTAAAGAATACTGTGACATTATTTCTTAATAAAAGCATGCAGCCTAGAAAATAAATGAAGATTTGGGTCACTTGAACCATGGCAAAGAACCATGCCCAGCTGTGCTGCCTGAGGGCAGACAGAAAGGGAGCATAAAGGGTGTAGATTGTTATGAATCTTTTGTTACAGATGTGTGTATAAATTTCTAAGCACATGCCTTTCTTTTCTTCCTTTTATCCCCACTGCCCATACATAAGATGTAGTAATAGTAGTCAACTTTGTCACAGTGTTTAGGATACAGGATACTAAGGAAAAGAAACATCAAGCACTTTTGCATTCTCTTCTGGAAAAAGAATTAGCCTGTATGGGGTTGTGCACAGGAAGCTACATCACGTTATAAAGAAGTAAAACCTTGTTCTTTATTTGGAGAAAAAGTAAGATTTAAGATGTGTATGACAGCCAAATTGACAGAGGGAGCTGTGTTGCTCAGTTTTATGTGCAAACTTGACTTGTCTAACATCATCAGTTATTCAGACAAAAATCAAGACATGAAGGTATCTTGTATATGTGGTTGATAAAGTTAAGGGTATGTCATCTCAAAATACGCTAAGTTGCTGTATTGATTATTCAAACTGAAGTCACCTGAGGAACTATAATTACAGAAGTGGTTATTCTCTCTCTCTCTCTCTTTCTCTCTCTCTCACTGTCTCTCTCTCTCTCTTTGACACACGGTCTTGCTGTGCAGTTCAGGCTGGCCTTGAGCTCGCTCTGTAGCCCAAGCTTGTCTTGACCTTGCAAGAAGCCTCCTGCCTCAGCATCTCAAGTGCTGGGATTATAAGTGTGGCCACCATGCCCAGCTCACTTGTCTTCTGAACATGTGGCAAGCTGTAATGACTCTTTTGGGAAAACGTCCTCCTGATAGTATGGAAAAAAAGTAGCCTTAACAATCAGAGTGGTAAATAGGCTGTAATGATCTTGAATAAATAACTTTGTCAGAGTAATCTTTATGATCAAGTAACTACACACACACACACACACACACACACACACACACACACACACACTCACCATTGCTTAGAATTTAGCCTCGTTCAGAGATCCTGGTAAATAGGCTGTAATGATCTTGAATAAATAACTTTGTCAGAGTAATCTTTATGATCAACTAACTACACACACACACACACACACACACACACACACCATTGCTTAGAATTTAGCCTCGTTCAGAGATCCATTTGTCCTATCATTCTCCTTTTTTAGATTTACTATGTCTTTTCTGGTCTAAACAGCACAAAATCAGCAGCCCCTATGCACATCAGCAGACAAATGGATAACAAAATGTAAGAAACTGATGGGCCTCGGAAACAATGTTGCCAGGCATGAGAATCCCAGCACTTGGGTAATCCCAGCACTTGGATCATTGGGAGTTTTGAGGCAATCCCAGTGGTTAAACCCATCCTTGATGCTTCCCTGGCAAGCACAAAGGCCTGAGTTCAATCCTTGGTTCTGCCAAAAAAAAAAAAAAAAAAAAAAACATAAACCCAGCCTAAACTGCATCACAAGACCCTATCTCAAAAAGACAAAAAAAGAAAAGAAGAAAAAAATGAAAAGAATGTTAAGCACAAAATAAATTAGACAAACAAGCTTGAACATTGTATGGTTTCTCTCACGTAAGAAATACAAAGTATAAATAAAGGGCAAAATAAGATATAGATCCAAATCAACATGGAGATATGTCTTTTGCAAATAAGATGACCCGAAAAAATAAAACAGATGACCAGGAGGTGGAGGATGTGATGGAAAGGAGATATAAAAAGAATTAAGATGTGTCATGTACATGTACCAACTATGCACAATAAATACAATCGTGTGTCGCAACCACGAACTTCAACAATGAAAATGGGGAATGTGGGAGGGAGGAGGAAGGAGGGGGGAGGGAAAAATGCAAAGAATAAAAATATGTTGTATACATATTCCTACTATCTGAGATGTAAATGTTATGTACTGCAAACATGTACTGATTAAAAAAAGAATCTCTAAAAAGTAAAATAGTATAAAATCATCTTGCTTTAGCCATTTCTTCAGATTTCACTGCCTTATAAAGATCTCCAGCTACATAGAAATTTAATGAACCTATTACTTTCCCATTGTCAATCAGCCTTGAATTATTTTGGCTAGTAAACCCAGTCAGAGAGCCATGTAAGTGTTAAGGGAAGATAAAAGGGATCGCTCCCTCACCTACATTAGTTGACCTTACGAACACTGTGCTCAGTAATCCAGGTTAGCCCCAACTGAGATCACATGTGTCTCTCTGCAGGAGGCAGGGAGAATTCTGACACACACTGAGAGGAAATGAGAATACGAAGGTGGAGACAGAGATCAGAGAAGTGCTGCCATCAACTAAGAAACACCTGGAGCCACCAGAATCCATGAGGCCAGAAAGGGCTATACTTTGGAGCCTCCAGAAGGTTGGCAGATGGACCTTCAGAGACCATGACTGTAGACTTCCGTGCCCCAGAACCCTAGGAGAACAAACTCCTGCTGTATTTGGTCACCAAGTTTGTGGAATTTTTTATGACAGTCATATAAAACTAATATAGGTACTTAGCAATAAAAGAGAATGGAAGTCTCTTTTAATTAAAGAGTAAGATCATTGTCAAATTTGTTTACATTTGTTACATAAATAAAATTAGTCCTCAAAAGTGAACTCACTGATACAACAGAAGTTAAGGTGGTGTCTCTCAACCCCCAAGATACGAGCTCTAGAACTCTTTAATATTTTCTTTACTATATTTTTCCATTTTCCTGGGATCCTGACCATGTTTGGCAAAAGGACATGTCCCAAAAATAACTGATACCGTGTACTAATAGACATAAAATGAAGCAAAGCTCTAATTATTAAAAAAAAATCTGTAATAATTAACCCACAAGGGTCACGTGAGAGTTGAAATACTCTGAAGGCCAATTAGAAATAATAGTCAATGTCATACTGTAACGTTATAGCATATTTCAGGAATCTAATTCTGATAAATTCTGAAAAAAAAAAACAGAATGTTATTCTTAATGCATTAATTGACTCTCTGAAAAATTCGTGGCTTCAAAAGTTGAAATAGCAGTTCACTTCCTGCCTTGAAAATCCTGACAGAAAGCCAGTGTCTACTATTTGGTGGCTAATATTCCTTTATAGCAATCTGTCTTGTGGATGTCAGATGTTACCAGATATTGAAGGCTAGATGCTGAGCCAACCACACCAGACAGTCTCAACCATGTCGTGGTCTGAATTTGGAATGTCCCCTGAAGGCTCACATGCTAGAGTGCCTTTGGGAAGTGGTAGCACCTTACATGGTGGGAAGTTTCAAACTACGATTGTGCACATGTCATTAAGGGGAGTCATGGGACCTCAGTCTCTTCTCTTTCAATTTCTGGTCATGAGCCAATTGGGCCACACACTCCCTCCATACTCCTCTGTCTCATTACAAGGACCAACCCACCATGCACCGAAACATAGGACTCCCCCTTTTAGATTTGATTACGTCAGCTTCCTCTCTCTCTCTCTCTCTCTCTCTCTCTCTCTCTCTCTCTCTCTCTCTCTCTCTAGTAACAGTAGTACAAGAACTTTATGGGCTGGGGAAATAGCTCGGCGGTCTAAGCACCTGCCTGGAAAGTGCAAGGACCCGGGCTCAATCCCCAGTACCAAATACAATGCCAGCCCCAGCCATGTCGGCCACCAAAACCAGGTTTGGTTTGGTGGTGCATGCCTGTAATCCCGGCACTGGGGAGGCTGACGAAGGAGGGTCACACTACAAGTGTGAGCTCCATAGTAAGACCCTGTACCAAATAGACAAATAAAATGTTTTTTTTAAAAATTTATCTTTTAAAAAATCTACATCTTGTTTATCCTAAACATTAGCATCCAAGCAAAATTTCAGACAGCACCACCTTTAGAATCAGTACCTAGCCCTTTGTGGGTACCCAGAAAAGATGTATAGAAGAGAATTAAAACACAAAAAGGCCTATGCTTCTTTAAAGAAGTGTCTCATTGTGCATATATACTGATATATGCTGCATTTTCCTTATCCATTCATTCATTGGCAGGCATTGGGTGCACCTTGAGACCACCATGTTAAGTGAAGTAAGACACAAAAGCTTAAATATCATGTGAGGTTTTTTTTTTTTTTTCTTGCATGAGAAACCCATGCAAGAAAAAATATAAAAAAGAACAAAATTAAGATAATAGGAAATGGGGAGAAAAGAACAAAAGGATGCAGGGAAGGAGAGAGAAAGAGGAAGGGAAGGCAAAGAAGAGTTAAGATGTGTTATGGTGTGTATCAAATGGTGACAAAGAAAGTAGTAATTATTACTGTAAACATATTAAAAAATAAAAATTATAAAAGTATCACAGAGGTAGATCAACCTGTAGCAGCAGGCCCATGGACAGGGAGGGAGAGAGGAAGATACCTACAGAAGGTACTTGTCCAGCGAGTTTACAGTTTTGCTCTCTTTTCATCCATAACTCCTGTGTGTGGACCAAAGCAAGCATTCAGGAAGCAACTGGGTACAAGTCGGCACATAGCAGAGGTGTGAAAAGAAAGGCATGCATGCAAACTCTCTGAAAAATTCGTGGCAAGAAAAGAATTAGAACTATTCAAGTAAAAAAACAACAGGAGCCCGCAAGATAGCTCAACAGACTGAAATGCTGGCTTAGGCAGGCACAAGGACCGTGGTTCAGTTCCTGGCACCACAGGAGGCACCAGCCCTGCCCCAGGACTCAGTGAGCCAGCCAGAGTCTGGGTGTAGTGGTGCACACATTGTAATCCCAGCGCTGGGGAGGCTGAAAGCTGGAGGACCAAGAGAAGTCTGAGTTACGTAGTGAGACCCCTGTAACAACCAAATATATATAAAAAAAAAAGGAGGAAAGGGGAAGGGGAAGACGAAAGGGAAGGGAAAGGGAAAGGGAAAGTATACACCAAAACCCAGCTCTTAAATTTAGGAATATCAGCTTTCATTCTTCATAGAACTTAAGAAAAACACAATACATGATTTACCTAGGCTCTCAGGTCTTAGAAGAGGATGAATTGTTGTTGTTATTGTTATAAGTTTTAGCACTACCTGTGTACATAAAGAAATTCTTTAATTTGTGGTTTCATTTTACTTTACCTTTTTTATGGAAAAAAAAGATAAAACACAAATTTGTAACAAAATCGTAGGAGAGTAGCAATAAGTAATACATTACGTCATTGTTAGCTGCGCAGTTTTAACACTAATAAGGCGGATGGAGAATTTAATCGCTGCACATTGCATCAAGTAAAAAGAAACAACATTTAGATTCCACCCTCCCCAGTACTGGCTTGGGCTTAGGCCTAAGAGTCTCCAGGTAGTGCCCATGAAGGGAAAGCCATGCCCAAGCCAGGCTGGGGGAGAAGGAACCTTATCTCAGGGTGCACCTCAGAGTTAGAAAAGATTTAAGTATGTGCAAATTACTTCACAGTGTACATGTTTTACAAATGCCATCAACAAATCACTGAACTGCTTGATGATTCTTCCAAATAATGATTTAATTAGTCTCTAACATACGCCCTAGTAGCATGCTCTCCTTAATGTTCTTTCCTCTAGAAAGTACTCCTTGTTGCATGGCTATGTACGGCTTGGATGAACTGCCTTTGAAGCCATCAACAAGCATCTGCAGCAGTTGGAGGTTTTTCTAAATGGAAGTAAGCCAGGAGTTATTTATTTCCCGATTCACCTCATTGATGGGATGGAACTATGGCGTAATAATGTCAGGAAAAAAAAAAAAAACATTTAAAAGCAAAAAAATTAGATAAGAACAACTTTTTTGTGGTCTATTAAAACTGAGGCCACAAACTGCAGGGGTTAAATGAGGTTAAACACACCAGGCAGGTCTCTGCAGACAGAAAGCACTGCTAAAGCAACATGACATCTGGGCCTAGGCCACGCAGGGATCACAGACCTGGCTCTAAACCAGAGACCCACACGCAAATCTTTACATTTTATTTTTGTTGGCACTCATGAATTAGTTGAGTCTATCTCATTTTAACTGCATGAGCACTTACAGTTTACATTTTTTCCTATCAGCATCCAGAAATGTACTGAGACTGCTCTAACAGTGTTTCAAACTATATGTCTATGCCTTTCAAGTGGATATT
Organism: Ctenomys sociabilis; assembly: GCA_004027165.1. NCBI lineage: Eukaryota > Metazoa > Chordata > Mammalia > Rodentia > Ctenomyidae > Ctenomys > Ctenomys sociabilis. The sequence goes on along the minus strand of PVKA01031520.1, from coordinate 6,315 downwards.
ATGCTAACTGATGTGAGTGGATTACTCTGACAGCTTAATAGTAGAGAAATGCTGCTTGGGAGCTAATAACTACTGTGAAGGGAATAAGTGAGTGAGGAAGATAAAGCTAGCTTGATGGTTTCGCTGGGTATCCTGCTCTCAGGGCATGGCTTTCAGTAAGTTAAGCTACATTTAAACTATATGAAAGCTAAATTTTCTCAACTATTTAAAGGAGTTTAGTGGAAAAAATATATATATATAATACAGTAGTATATGTTATTTATATACACTTATGTATGTAAATGTATACATATGTAAGTATATATTATACATAAATTTATAAATATGTACTTATGTATATATGTATATATACATTTATGTATATAAATATATACATATATTATGTAAGTATGCATTATACATAAATTTATAAATATGTACTTACGTAAGTCCATGTTATATATACATATATAAGCTTGTATCATAAAATTTACATATATACGTCTGTTATGTATAAATACATGTTATATACATATATGCATACATTATGTTATATAAATATGTAAGTATATATTATAAACTCAACCTTTTCATAAATGAGTCTAACTTAGCTAATAAACCAACTTTTCTCAACTTCTGTCTTTAAGAAAATATGTCAGATTTTTTCCCAATCACTATTCTGCAAAAAACATATGAAACATGGAAATTTTAAAATAGTGTTTAATATTCACTTCAGTATCTTGGACAGCAGTTCACCAATTCCTCATACTATAAATGTATATATTGAAAAAGAAAAATCTCTGCCTGCTTAGGGCTTGATCCCCAGCGTGCCATGCCGCCCCTGCCCGAGGCGTGCCGAAATGGTGACTGAGACTGGGCAGGGTGGTGTGCATCTGTAGTCTCAGCGCTGGGCAGGCTGAAAACAGGAGAGTCTCTACGACTCTGATCTGCATGGTGAGACTCTGTAGTCCCCGAACACCCTGCACGAAATACATTTTTAAAAAAGAAAAGAAAAATCTCCCAGATAATATTTAAAAGCACACCAAATTAAGAATGTGGTATCTGATCCTTACAAAACAAAGAAATAAAACTCTGAAGTTTACATCTGTGATGTGCTTCACTTTATCACCCACTTCAACCCAGTCTTTCCCAGCTGACAGGAGAATAGAGTAGTACTGGATAGAGCAAGCCACACAGGCACTCCCTGCAACGGGAGGCACATGCGGCTCCTTGCAATGAGGTCTTCAGGAAACAAGGTTTATTCTATTTAAAGAGCTCCTTCTGTGCTACAATGATATTTTACTTTACTTAATACCAAGCCATCTTTTTCAAATGAAATTATAGCAATTTTTAATATTCAGTGCTCAGCAAAATAAAAGGGAGACCACCTATGTAATTCTATTATTTTGAAAATACAATGTTATTAGCTAATGAAACGCACAAATTTATAAACAGGAGCTCTAGGATTACAAATGTGCAAACTTGAATCTCAATTCTGACACTTATTAACCTAAACTCTCTGTAAACTATCACCCAACCTACACAACACAATTTTTGTGGCTGGGGAGGTAATGAGCACAAAAGCTCCAGCATGTCCTTAATTCCTAGGAAGTACACAAAACCCAGTTGAATGTTTATGAACGTGTCACTCTTTAAATATTTTTAGAATACTCCGGGAAGCTGAGGCAGGAGGATTGTTGTGAGTTTGAGACCAGCCTGAGCTACAAAGTGAGCTTAAGGCCAGCCTGAACTGCATAGTGAGACCCTGTCTCAAAAAGACAAAAAAAAAAAAAAAAAAGAATACTCTCTTATCAACGTAATCATTAAAAAAGCAATTGCTTTCAAGCCAGTCACAGCCTCAAAACTAAATACACAAAGCTGGGATGCAGCCCAGCAAGCATAGGGCCCTGAGTTCAGTGCAGTTCAGCACCTTTCCCTAAAACCCTAAACATATTTGATACAGGTTAAAACATGTTTGACACAGTATACTGCCAGCTATGTAGAATATATTCCCTGTTTGTTTCTGTGTTCCCTCAGCACACAGAGCTCCACATGCTAGTAAAACAGATAATACTAAATTGCACTTGTCGTTATTCTCCTAAGGGTTCTATCACTTAACGTGTTTTATTTCTTTATCATTTAACTGGCTTGAACACTAGGGGTGTAATACACTATACTGTGCTCACCTACCATGCCCAATCCTCAGCACTACAATTCTTTTTTAAATACACACTCTAGAGATACAAAGAAAAAATCTTTTTCGGGCTGCTTTGTGAACACAGAGGTATTCATTTTATTCACATGTTTTAAACTAATTACATTTATCCCTAGGTATATAGTAGTGCCTGACACAGCAAAGCTGGTTCTGGATGGGTGGATAGGTGGAAAGCTGACTAGACAGATGGGAAAATTTGTAAATTTGAAAAAGGTAATAGACATAAAATGAAGTTTTCCATGCACTCCAGACAATATCCATAATGTAGTATGAACTACAGGTTAAAAGAAAACTATAAAATAATGGAATACATTTCCAACTCCAAGCATTTACGTATATAAAAAAAAAGTTCAGGTACCTTTAAAACTTATGAATTCATCAGTCAAGAGAAAAATACTTTGAATTATCATATTGTTTTTATTTCGTTTCAAACTAAACAAAAAGAATAAAAGTAGATCCTTCTGAAAGTTATTAGAAGAATTTGGAATTCTCATTTGTATACACTTGAGCCTGAGGCAAATTATTGGAAAATTGGAGAATTATGTTTCAAAATATTACTTTGCAATCTTTTGTGCTGTTGAGCTTCACAGGTAATAACTATCTGCTGTCATTTTTTTCTTTTCAGAACCAGGGATTGAACTCAGGCCCTTGCACTTGCCAGGGAAGCACTTATTCCATTGAGCCATCTCCCCAGCCCTGTTTCAAAATATTTATGAAGAGTAGAATTTCAGAAATACGCTGTAGAGGTGTGTGGAACTGGTATACAGAAGCGCCACAGAAGTGACTAATGCTAATTGAATATTAATTCATAATCAAAAAGAATGACTGCAGAAACTGAACAAAACAGGAGTAAGCAGCTGGTCACACAGCCCATCTGCAGGAGAGCTGAGGTTAAAACCCTCATATTGCTTTCAGAGTCACAAGTGTGACCAACCTGAGCTGCAGTGCAACCTGATAGCCAAGATAAAAAGGACACTATTTGAATTTTTACCCCACCAACACTTTCTGAGTGCTTATAATGTACCAATTACAAAAGGGCAGCTTCATTTTATTCATCAAATACGTGTTTACAATGTGTTTCAGTACATTAAAAATGACTTAGAAACATCAGTGTTTAATAATTTGACATTTAATGCAATTAAACAATCAAGATGACACCATCGATTTGTAGTTATTTCCCCTCCATGTGGTCAAATCAGAACTAGAAAATGACAGTTACTTTGCCCAGATGGTTCTCATCATACTAATCATTCAGATCATAAAAGCAGCAAGGCATTTATTGGAGAAAAAGAATGGAGAAGCGGAGGGTGCCATACGTGACGGAAAATCAAGCGTGTTGTAAATGGAAATGGCAAGCCAGCCTTTCTGGCTTTAAATCCTAGTGGCCAAAATGAAGGGGATTTTTTTCTTCCACAGCCCAAAAAAATAAATGAATGGATTTCAAACATTTTCCCTGGCAACTATTTACAACGTGTCTTTGTTTTCATTCTTTAAAGGAAAAACCTAGAGTAAGCTTCGAATTTCGCACTTGAAAGAAAATCAGTGTGATTGCAGTTGATGCCCACACAGCCAAGTGTTCTTGTCTCACTTTGCCCGCGGCACGCTACCTCGGCAGTAAGCCTCTCAGGCTCAGGTGCTGTCTCCCATCCAAAGCCCAGGCTTCCCCATAACAAAAACCACAGCTGGACATAGTGGGCCGCCGAAGGCTGGCACTGCCTGCCAGGAGCATTACTCATGCGGCTGTGCCCTACGCCAAAGTTTGGGCCAAAACGCAGTGTCAAGCACACCTTACACTTTTGGACATACAAAATCAAGAGCTTAAACAACTCTTTAAAGGATGTTCTTTAAAAAATTAAAGCAGTTACTGAATATACTGTGTTTCATCGTGAAATAAAGTGAATCTATTTCACATTGCTTTCCATGGATTTTATCCTGTTAACAAAACAAACTGTAGGGGCCGGGGAGATGGCTCAGTAGAATAAGTGCTTCCCTAGCAAGCGCAAGCCTGAGTTCAATCCCTGGTTCCACCAAAAAAAAAAAAGGAAGAAGGAAAGAAACTAAAAATTCACCACTACAAAGTTGAATACAGTCTGATTTCTCAGTATCGGTGTAAAAAATGTAGAATTGCTTTTTAACAGGCAGATCACTACCAATCTGATCTAGTAGTGAGACCCTGAACATCCTCTAGACCCTTCCCTAAAATATAAAAAAAAAGAAAAGAAAATATCTTTTAAAGACTTCTCCAAGTACAGCTTCTCTAACAGCAATGGAACACCCATTTCTGACAAAACAATAAAAAAAGCTATAAATAAAAGACCATTTTGTAGTGAAAAAATATATATATACATATATACACAAAATAGTAAGGATAGACATACAGCTGCTTTCTCTTAGTTCAATGAGAAGAAAGGTCTGTACTAATATTGTTTAGATAAAATATATCTATATCTTGTCCTCTGAATAATTACTATGAAGACAATATAAAACATTATTACTCATTGTAACTGTCCTACTTATCTGTTTCGAAACTGTTTCATTGCTATTTTATCCTTTTTTCTCATTAAAATGAATAAAAAGTTTTTAAAAAAAGAAACTAAAAATTCACAAAACTGACCCATTCATACATCAGTGATTATTTGAAGGAGCATATGCTCAAGAGATCAAGTATTCATCTACACTACCAAAACAGAAAACTGTATTACCATATAAAAATTATTCCTTATAGCACAATCAGATTTAATTCAAATGCTTACAGAAAAAGTAAAGTTTAAAATATTTTGAGAAAGTTTGATAGGAATCAAACTTCTAATACAAGCAAAAGTGGCACAAATATGGGTTACTAATACAAACTTTAAAAAGAAGTTATCAATAAACAACATATACTTATTATATTTTGTAAGCCTTAAATAATTCAGGCAAAGATCATCAAGGAATGCTAAAACTACTGGATATGACAGGGTGTTGAGATGTAGGATTTCACATGATCTTCAAGTTTCATTCAATGGATTACTCATTACAAATGAGAAAAGACACCTTTCAGAGTGGAGACATCTGGTGGACACCATCTGAGCCCAGTGAGCAAATTTAGCATCATCCAAAATAGAAATGGCATGATGTGACACAGTGGGGGAATCTGTGTGAAGCCACAGAGAACTACATATTCCCCTGCACCATTGCAACAGAAATGCATCTGCAGAGGCAGAAGAGCATGGTATGCTCAAAAAGATCCAGCTCAGGAAGTTTTATCCCCAGCTCACAGGTGAAGAAACTGAAATTCAGAGAAGTTTAATTTTTTTCAAAAACAGGTTTCTAAAGCCAAGTGTGGTGGCACATGCCTGTAGTGTCAGCAATCCGAAGGCTGAGGCAGGAGGATCATTAAGAGCTAGAGACCAGTCCGGGCTACAAAGTGAGCTCAAGGCCAGCCTGAACTGCACAGTGAGATCTTGTCTCAAAAAAGACAGATCCTATCTCAAAAAGACAAAAGAAGAAAAACAATCAAGTATATGCTGCTTGGCAAAGCTGGAATTTTAAAAGTACATCTAATTCTAAAATCTAGATTCTTTTGAGTACAGGAGCCTGACAACCCTAACTATTGCTGGGCCTAAAGTCTAGGTCCATTCATTGCAGATTATTCCTTTAAAACCTGGCCTGCTGCCTTACTAGCCCTACAATTTACCTGCCCTGTCCTCAGTCTTTCATTTTCTAGTCTACTTGTCTCTATGTCAGTTTGCTTATGAGATGCAAATTTATATACCTCCTGACCAAATAGTATTACTCCCACAATAGCTACAGAAAAAATGGCTAAGGGCCAGTCAAATAGTTCAGCGGATTAAAGCACCTGCAAGCAGGTGCAGGGACCAGGGGTTCAATCCCCAGGCTGCTATGCAGGCCCCTGCCCCCAGGGCACACTGAGAAGGCAATTGAGACTGGGCGTGGTGGCATGCACCTGTAATCCCAGCTCTTGGGAGGCTGTAAACAGACAGATCACTATGAGTCCAATTTGGTAGTGAGATCCTGAACACCCTATAGATCCTTCCCTAAAATACAGAAGAAGGAAGGAAGGAAGGAAGGAAGGAAGGAAGGAAGGAAGGAAGGAAGGAAGGAAGGAAGGAAGGAAGGAA
>PVKA01031519.1:0-26218 GCA_004027165.1 Ctenomys sociabilis | reverse complement strand
GCACAGGAACTCTCGTAGCCGGCGGGCTCACCGAAGGTCTCCTGACATCCGCTGTAGAGAGAGGAGCCCAGCTGGCAGTTGGTGGGAGACTGGAGATCACTGGTGTAGACGAGGTTGCTGGGGTAGGAAGAGCCGCAGGAGGCGCCTGGGTATTGCAGGTAGCCCCCAAAGGAGCGGGAGGAGAAGTTTCCGGAGGAGCAGCCGTAGGACATGGTGAGAGGAGGTGTGAGTTCAGCCAAGTTACAGTGCAAAGATGCTCTAATGTCCCTGCCCGCTCCCAGCGGTATTTATACACCTTTCCTCAGCCGGATGTGATGCTGTATCAGAGACCCTGCCCATGCTCATATGTGTTTTCATGAAATGACTAATTAATCTAGGCTGTAATTATAAGTGAGTGCATTCATGTGTTCATAACTGCAGCTTAAGCATTCTGACTTATAGAAGCCACTCTGCTTCTCTTTCTCCCTCAAACATAAGGTGTGGTTTGCTTTTTAAAACATTGCTCATGGTGCACATAGTGGCCTCCTTCTTCATGGAGTTTGACTATGAGTTTTTCGAGGATGAGTCTGTGTAATTTCCCGTCAATATACTCCTAACAGTCATCAGTACCCACCCTCTTTATTATTTACATATGATTTATTGTGCATTTGCTTTGTACAAAATATTTAAAAGTGTGGAACGATTTAATTTTTGCAACAAACTTGTAAAAATTATCAGAATTAATATGAGATAATATAGGAAGGAGGTTATGGAAATTTAGAAATATTATGTAAGCTCCAGTAACAGATCAAATAATGTCATTCATCTAATATCTCAACCTAGATATATTTATCTCCAAAGTTGCTAGAAAGAACCACCATCTTACATGGCAATTTTAGCTTATTCTTTTTATTTACAGAACCATATATTGAGAATGAAATCAACCTAATTTGAAGCAAAAATTCATATATTTCTCTCATTAATGCAATTTTGGAAATACAATTGAAGTAGTCTTAAAACTGTATTCTGAGTTCTACAAAAAGATAGTTGAAGTTACAGCTTGAAATAACAAGGAATTGTTAGGAAATCTTATCACTGGTTCATATTTCTGATATTGCTGGCAAAACTGAACAGTTCTGTAAGAATGGAATTGAATGCAGGGACAGCCTGGGTAGGTGGGCTGTTGGCTCAATCCCAAATGCAACACAAGTGCCTGAGTAGAGGCTGCCCATTTTATTGACTTTGCTGTGACCTGTGATCAGATTAAAGATGTCCTTCCAAAGCCCTTTTTAAGTTGTCTGAATCAATGTTACTCCTATTTGACTTTCTTTTCTTGATCATTCATGAAGAATTACATATTCAAGTGGAAAATAGTGTTTCAGACTACGGTATTTATATTTTATATGCTATTTCTAACTTGTTTTCCTAAATTTTTGTGAAGACCACAAACATGGACACTGAAGCCACAGCTCCTTAATCTTTTTTGATTATTGTCTTAGGATTCAGTTACTATTTGTCTTCTATTCATGCTTCTATTCAAACAACTATTTGGCTTCTATTCAAACAACTCAGGTTTAACAATCATGGAGTTATTAGATTCTCTCTCCATGTGAGGCAGAAAATTCTTGGGCAAACACTTGGACCACTGAAAACCATTGCTAAAAACTGGTATTCCTTTAGTGAGTTGGCTACCAAGGAAACACATTAGCAAAAAGTTGAATTTTAATAGCATGTTAACCTTTGCCAACTCAGCTGGGAGTGAGGAATTTGACTCCATACAGAGTGATTCATTTCATTCCCTGCTGAGCTTCTCTTTCTGCTCATCTTTCTGGATAGACAAAGAAGCCTAAAATTGACTTCCATAGATGTAGTTAAAATTAGCCACATCAGCATTTTTTAAAAAGATCCATGGTATAATGTAAACCCCAGAATTAAAAATGTCTTTTCTCCACCTATTATCATGCCTAGCTTCTATTCTAAAGTATCTTTTAGGAATTCAAAAGCAAAAAAGCTATATAATTTTATCTTTTCAATTTGTTTCATAGATGATTGTTATTTTTCTAATCTCTTGCAGTATTATCTTCCAGTAGAATATTCTCTTTATCGTTCTGCTTACAAATCTCCCCTGAATGCATAGCTGTCTCCTCTCTCCCACACTATGATATTCTTATTCCTTAAAGCCCAAACCAATTACTTCATGTTTAACACATGCTCATCTGTACTGGGCTTTCACTCTACAGGAATCTGGATCTCAGTGTTTTGTAAGCATCTGGGTAAGTAGGCACACACACACACACACACACACACACACACACACACACACACACACACACACACTACTGATATAGGGAAAATAAACTCCCAACCTACTAGATGTCTGGTACAAGTCCATCTTCTCTAAATGTCAAGAATGAGTTTTAGGAACACCAGACATTAAGAGCAGAATATATTTACTTGAGGAAAGAAAGCTTCTGTCTGAGAGAGACAGAAGGGGCCCAGGGTGTGTTGCTGATGACCTTGCTTTCATAGGGATTTTTGTAGAGCAAAAAAATCCCTGTGAAAGGCAAGGTCATCAAATGTCCAAAGTGATAAAAATAAGGAATCACAAGGTGGACATGGAGAGGGATAAAACTCTGGTCCACCAGTAAGATTATGAGTATAGCTGCTCAGGAATCACTAATTAAATCAGATCAAATGGAGAAGTGAAGTGGTGGCTCTTCCAGTAGGATCTTGGTTTAGGTAATCTTTTGGGCTTTCTCAAGGTGGTAGACACCTTGGGTTTAGAGTATCAGTCTCTCATATTTATTCTTAGGAAGGAGGTGGGTACATTTGTATCACTTTTGTCTTGAGATCTAACCCAAAGTGGAATTATCTATCTCTGTCAAAGTTGCAAGGTATCTCATTTTCTTTCATTGGCCCCTTGGAAAGCCCAGACCTGTCTGACTACCTAGAATATTTTATCTGATTTACTTGCCTCTAACACTATGGTGGAATTGCAAGTGATGTCTTCTAAAATGATCCATTTTCAATCAGTAATAGCAGTCTCAGATAGGCACAGTGCAGTACTCCAAATTCCAGGGGTCTAGTTCAAGCTCTGTACTGGCTCAGGTACAAGAACTAGTTTGGCTTTGGGCTCCACACTGTGGATCAGTGGAGCACACTTCTAGGTGTGTGAGTGCTGGCATCCCAAAGTATGACCCTAGGGTCTTCTTCCTGTCCTGTGCTCCTTCCTCTCTAGTGCTGCTGCCCTGCTCTGCTCCCAGGCACCTATACACTGGGCATTTTGATCTCCACATGCTTCTGCTGTAGCGTTTTAGCACTGGAACCAGCTTATCATGAATGGAATCCCCTGAAACCATGAGCAAAATTAAACCTCTGTTCCTTGAAGGTGAAACCTCACTCATAGTATTCTTATCTGATCATCATCTGGCATATCCTGAACTTTCCTGTTATTTTTTACTGAAAAAAATATATTAAATCATTAACTTTGTATTTGCATTTTATCCAGAAAAAAATAACTTTGTTCTTATAAAGTGAAATTTAGTGAAGTGTTAAGTGATCTTATAATTAAGTATAATCCGTAAGTTAATCATAACCAGTAGTGGAAAGTCAAACTAATGAGCCACCTTCAAATAGACATAAAGACAGAAATCAGGGCTTTGGTCACAATTGTTCATGGACAATCTTTCAGCCTTTGTGTGTGAATATGTATTTATTATTTTTTCGTTACCCAAAGAAGCAATATTAAGGAAACCATAATTTAAAAGAGGTCAAATTACATGGCTAGACATATGAGTATGAGATGTCACCACAGATATATTAATCAGGCTTCTTTCCACCATGTTCAGATGCTCAAATCATACACACTAGCCAGGCACTTCCCTGAATGCAAATGTTCCACTGTGACCAGCTGTGTAACCCTTTCCCTAAATTACCTATGTGTCAATGTCCCAACTACTATTTTCTTCACTCATAGGCACATCGATGTTATTACTTAGGAGGTCTCCAGCTGTGTACTATAGCTTCTTTAATCACAGCTATTTTATAATTTTAAAACTGCATACCCTTTTCTTTTTTAAAAAATAATTTTATTGAGAGACAAATAGCAATGACACAGTTTCAAAAGTGATTAGCAGGACAGTTTCAATAATTATTACATTGCATATTGTTGTCTTAGTGGTTATTCATTGTACAAGACAGAGACTTGACATCCTGTCCACAAACACTATTAGAACAAATCTTCCTATTCATTGAATTAAGAGAATAGAGCGTATCTATCCTAACCATTTTGAATATACAGATACAAAATGGTCGTTCCTTTGTTTCCCCTTTTTTGTTTAGCTTTGTCGGGAAAGGGTATTCCATTGTGATTTTAATATTGTAGGTGTGTGAATTCAGCAGTATAATATAATATAATACAGTAGTTCATAACAGTAGTGGGTTTTCCATAAGACTGGCAATGCCAGAAGTTATTGACTTTGATAACATTTTGGCCCTAGCCTTTCAAGGTCAGCAAAGACTCAGGACATAGGAGAACCTGTAATGCAACATCAAGAAACTCAGGTGAGCTCCAAATTTTCTGAACAAGGAGAGTATGGAGCCACAGAGGAAAGAGATAGAAGTTCAATAGTGTGCCTGGGGAGAGTCACATGGAGAGAAAACTTTCTCTCAGGCTCTCACAGAGAGCAAACTGGTCAAGCATTGGCCGTGACTCATCCACATGGATGACAAAGACAAAGGATCTACAAAATAAAGTATAGGATTACAAGATAAACCCTCAGGGAACTTCACTGACATCATAAGAAACATAAAGTACATGTAAGTCTTGATCTATCTAGGTCTTAACCATCCAGCAGAAAAGTATAAAAATGAAGCACACATCATGGGGCCATAATATTAAGTTGAGCTGTAAATGGCTATGGTAGACAACTTCTTCAGATAACTCACCATTGTTGTTGAATGCTGGACTGTGTTGGATTGTGTTGTCGAGTTCAAGCACCTAAGTTAGTTGAATGACAATGGAGTGCCCATCTCTGACAGGTGTAGACAAAGGAAGGGGTATAGAAAGGGAGAATCATGATGTGTGTGTATGGACAGTACAGTTGAGATAGATAACTCTGTGCTTCTACATAATTATATGAGAGGCAAGATTTGCACTTATGGTGGGTGGACAGGATATTATGTCGGCTTCTAGTACTATGGACAACCACTGGGAAAATAACAAGGTAGAAAGTATTAATTATTGAATCTTTGATGGAATTCAGGTTTAAAAATAAGATATGCAAAGAGCTACACTCTATTTACTGATAAGAGACATATGATGTAATAATATCTGTAAGTATAATATCATGTGTGCACCTTCTATGATACCAAAACATTATGAAAACAGTTTTCAATGTATTAATTTATCAAATCCATCTTGTCAAGGTATCTTAAAACCATCTCATTGATATTTGTACTTCAATAAAACAAAATTTTTTAAAAATAAAAATAAATTAAATAAAAATAAAATAAAATAAAGACATCATTTTCAAGGAAAAAAACAAGAAAGAAAGATGTACTTATGTATGTAGGCACAATGGCTTGGATAATTGTACTTCTGATTTCTGCTGGTCTATTGAAAGGAGCAGTTAATGCTTAAATGTTTTCTCTTTTCCTTCTTTTTATAACATTTTTCCAATTTTTCATGTTTATACCTGGTAATCTAAACAACTAATTTGAAGATAGCATTATGTAATACAGCAACCATTGTCAAATTCATATTCTTTTGTTTAGTGAAATTCTGTATTACTTCTGATACTTTTTCTTTAACATTTTGTATTCTCTTTAAAAATAAAAAATGAGCCGGGCGTGGTGGCGCATGCCTGTAATCCCAGCACTCGGGAGGCTGAGGCAGGAGAATTGTTGTGAGTTCGAGATCAGCCTGAGCTACAAAGTGAGCTTAAAGCCAGCCTGAACTGCATAGCGAGACCCTGTCTCAAAAAGACAAAAAAAAAAAAAAAATAAAAAATAAAAAATAAATAAAAAATGATACCACAAATATATCTTTTACAGCTCAGCATATTAATATGGCTTTACTTTTCATGCTATGTTTCTATAATTTCCTGCTGTATGGTTAAGACTAAGATAAAGCAAGACCTCAATAACAAGAAATGTAACTTTGGTATCTGATATAGTCAGTCAAAATCCCCTCAGGATTTATCCTAAAACCCTGTACTGCAGTTTGCAGATCCCTTGTCAGTGTCAGCCATGCAGATGAATCATGGCATCGCTTGACCAATTTGCTCTCTGTGAAAGCCTAAGAGAATGTGGTCTCTCCATGTGACTCTCCTGAAGCATACTCTACATCATCGATTATTCTTCTCTTTAAAAATGCAACTTATTAAAAATTTGAAGAACCTGAACATTTCCTTATCTGGTTTTGGAACTTTGAATACCGTTCTAAAAAAGGATAAGGCTGTGATTTTTTAAAAACTTAAAATTTGTCACATGTTTTATTTAAATGAATAAACTCCTTATAGTATCCCTTAAACATGGAAAGTCATTTTTTCATTAGTAAATTAGAAAACGTTCACTTGAGAATGTCAACAGATATAAATATATTTATTATAGGAATGCAAAAACAGAGAAAGCTCAAACATGTTTATCCATTTAGTAAATTAAGAAATTTTATTAAAGTATCTTCAGTAGTATCAGTCTGAAAATGCTTCCACTGGTTCTACACTACTGCTGCAAACATGTTTACTGCATGGATCAAGGACGTAAAATAGCAGAGTAGCAGTTTGCCATGCAGGACACCACATCAAGGAGCCAAAAGGCTATGCAGTTTGAACTGGAATGGAAAACTCTTGCTCTGTAGCCCAGCTCTGTGCAGTACAGGACCTGTAAGTGAAACTGTATGTGCTGTTCACTTTTTGTCTCCATTAACACAGCCTCTGCCATACTCTTACACTTATACAACTACCTATTCTTTTCAGTAGTTTTGCCTATTTGGTTAATTTTAATTTCACCTGTGCAAGTATTGATATTTTTTAAATATCATAATTGTACTAGTCACTTGCCTTCCTCTAAAAGAAAAATCCCCAAAACTTACTTATTTTTGTATTTAGTACAGGGTCTACAAGGTCTATAGGGTCTCACTGCATAGATTGGACATGTAGTGATCCATCTGTGTTCAGCCTCCAAAGAGCTGCTGTTACAGGTGTGCACCACCATGCCCAATCTCAGTTGCTGCCTCAGCAAGCCCTGGCATGGCACACTCAGTATTGAATCCCAGCCACTGCACTCTGCCTAAGCAAGTGATTCTCTAACCCTACAATTTAGAGAAGAGGCTTGATTGAACACATTGTTTAGTCCAGTGAGCCATCTCCAAGGCCTAATAGTATAGCTGAAGGGTATCATGGGAAGAAATTTGCTTGAAAAAAATAGTGCCAGGGAAACAGAAAGTAAAGTAGGATGCTGGGAAGTAAATGTATCTTTCTAGATCATGTCCCAGTGTCCTTCTTTTTCAGCCAGCACTACCTCTTGACATTGAGTTAGCCATATTTTGCCCCATGATTCAAGCACTTTTGAGGAGACCAATGTATAATAGCATAAGTTCTGTGAGGACGTACTGTATCCAAAATGTAAGTACAGTCATCACTTCTGTGCTTCAATTGATCTTCATTAGGTATCCTTCATTTCTATCCCAGCAAAATACTTTCAACCACTTTTGTTTTCTAATACTAATTGCTTCTCTGTAATTTCATATAATGGTGCCTTTCTCTCAAACTTATTCATATTGTTGAACATTTCAGCCTAAGAGTTTTAAAGAGTGAAATTTGTTGTCTGTGATTATATAATTTATATTGTTTTTTAGACACATTCCCTGCTAGGTTGTTGTATTTGCTTGCATTCTTTTTTAAAGAAACTAATTTCTAACTAACATTCTTCTGAAATGTTAGTTTCACTACTCTTCCTCTAAAAGACCACTACTCTTTGTGGTCAGGAGAAGCCTGGATGATGCAAATATAATAATTTTTAGGGTTACCTACCCAAATATTAAACTACATTAACAAAGGTGTCTGTGCCCTTAGTCCTTAGACATATTTGGTTTATATTCTAATGATACCAAAGTCCTTGTTTTCTGTGTAATTTTCCCCTCTTCTGTGTTATTCCAGGTTGTATTTTTACTTATGACACTCCTTAAAATTTGGTGCTGAACTTTGGTCTTAGTGTCACTTTAGAGTAGCTAGCCATCTCTTTTTTTGTGGCTTAAAATATGTATATTTTGTGACACTGAAATAGTGAAAATTATGTTTCCGGTCCACATATTTTTATTTTAAAAATTCTAGGTCTAGGTATCCGAATACTTCTTGTCATTTTCATTTGGAAGTTTTATAAGGGTGTTAAAATTTTATGTGCATCAAATTGAACTATCATTCTCCTCTAGGAAGAAAAAGTATTTTTTCTCTTATTGTAACAAGCAACATTTCTACCCCCATAGTTTTGCACAGGAACTTTCGACACCACTCTAAATTACAGTCCATCCCAAATGACACCCCGCCTAGCTTCCAGATTTATCTGAAATCTGTCCAATTTCCTTACTGTTTTTCTTCTCATTTAGGATTTTTCTACATTGGCATCTTTGGTATTTTAAAATGGACATTACTTTGTTGTGGAGAACTGCCCTATGTGCTCAGAATGTTTGGCCTTATCCATAGTTATTACCCAATGGATGCTGGTCGCACATCTACTCCTTCTCATTATGACAACTAAGAAAGTGGAAGGAAGCTTAGCAAAGTCACTTGTGTAGGAGAATCACTGCTACAATCCAAGGTAATCTTCCTTTAGTCATAAAAGGGTTCCAAGGCTGCCTGTTTCTCTTCTAAAAAATGCATTCTTGGAGCCAGCCAGATAGCTCAGCAGATTAAAGCACCTGCTGAGGCAGATGCAGTGGCTGGGGTTTTTTATCCTGGGCCTGCTGTGTAATAAATAAATAAATAAATAAATAAATAAATAAATAAATAATATATCCTTGAAAATTTTCTATGCACTTTTCTCTGATCTTCTTAACACCAAAAGCTGTCCATAGTTCTCCCCTGGTTACAACTTTCTGGTTGGTTTTGAGTATCCCCGAAATAAAATACAGTGCTTCTAGGTGGGCGATAAGGTCATAGGACTGCAGATCTCTAACTTTATCTTCTTACTATAGTCTTTCTTTGTCTTATAAGCACACTGACCTTTGCTTTGCACTAAAATATTTCAGACACTGGAGATTTCATCAATGTCTAGCAAAGTTTATTAAAAGAGAACAGGTGAAAGACAAAGCTGGAGAGAGGCACTAGTTCGCAGTGAGCAGAGAAAGACATGGTAGGGATATGGGTACTCTTCTGATACCCACAAAACTGTTAAAACTCAAACCAATTTATCAAGAAACACTTCAATGTTTTAAAACTAGCCTGATGGTTATACATATGATGGTGTGTTCTCCTTAGTTGAGGTTTATTTATTTACTTAATTATTTAATTATTTTGGTGGCAAGGATCAAACCACTGAGCTAAATCCCCATCCTAATCTATTCTCTTTGGACAGAATCTTATTACTTAAGATTATGAATATATATATATATATATATATATATATATATATATATATATATATATATATATAATTTCTTCTGTTTAGTATAAATAATATTTATGCCTTATACCGTATAAATCAAAGCTTTTGCTAAAGGGATTTGCCTCAGGATCAACTTAAATCATTATATAATTGACAGTATCATGCATTTTCTGTATACTGAAAGATCTCTCTTCTAACACTCACCTATCTTCATTGGTTTCCATACACGAAAACAAAACTACAAAAATGAGGATATATTTATAGATATAAATGCAAAGAAAATTAAGTCAAAATTGCCTTCTATATAAATGACTCTCCCTACACAATGAAGAAGACTGTATTAAATGGTCACACATAGGAACAAATATAGGCCATAAGGTTCCAATCTGGGCAGTGTGGTTTGCAAAATTATATTCTTAACCACAATGTTTAACTTTTTCCTCAAAAAATGATTGTTACATTCCAAGAACGCATGTAGAGTGACATGAGTAGGAGGCTGAGGGTTAAACATTTAGTAAAACTTAATTTAAGGGATGGGTACAGGAGGAAGAATTCACAAAAGACTGAGAAGGAAGAGTCAATGAAAGAGCAAATTGAGTTAAAAATGTTTTAAATGAGAAGGAAAGCTGTCAAAGGTCTGCAGTGCTGTACAGTGGAAAATTTAATGTTCTGGCTGGATCTTGAACAAGTTATCACTTTCTGTTCTCTCTCTAATCTCTCTCTCTCTCTCTCTCTCTCTCTGTATGCATTCACATCTGTTTAAGTATGGAAATACTAATGGTTTCAACAATGCTTAGTTATTCTTCTAATACCCACAAAACTCAAAACTCAACAATTCCTGATGTATGGGGGGTGCTAAACAAACATTTGCTGAAGTAATCCTTATTGTGTGAACTCTTCAATACATTTTTATGGAAATTGAAAGCTGGAGAAATCTATTTCAAATCAATGCAGCAAGGACACATTAGAGGCAGTCACATAGTAGGTGGTAAGACTGGGAGGTATCAAGAGGTGGCCCCATCCAGAAAGAAATTATAGCCTGATCTGACTCTGCAAAGTGCACAGAAGAATATTAAGTTATGGTAAGGGACTTTGAACTGTATTGCTGTCCATCAACTTCAATCATTTTTTTTTTTTGCTATGAAAGACCATTAAGCTATTATAGAAAGTTTCATAAAGCATTAATTTCTTTACATTTAAGTGATTTGAATCCTGTTAATTTATATGAATGTTCTTGTTAGAAAGTATTTTAGGCTATTATAAAATTTTTCTTTTTGGTATTTGTGTGTTGCTCTTGCTCTGATTTTATAACTGTTTTGTAAACCAGCAACCAAAGCTATTTAAATAGTAATTCATCATATTAAACAATGCAATCTCAGTAAGCAAATAACACTAAGGGACAGTTGTTTATATTTAAAGTCTATGAAATTTTGGTTTATTAAACAGGAATATGACTTCTGTCATAGAATAACAGAACATATGGAATAACCCCATAAATTTCCCTTAACGAAATTATTTTACTGGTTGATGCATAAAACTCCAAGTTCTATCTCTGACCATAAGAGAAGAACAAATCTCTCTAAGAAACCAAGCAGTTGGCAACCATATCATTCTCAATACAGGGCTTTCACTAGGTTATTATGCAAAGTAGACAGCATTTTCTGTTGGAGTACAAAAAGGTTTAAAAAATTGATTTATCAAAACCGGACTTCTTGAATGGTCCAGAATGAGTCAACAGATTGTTCTCAGTATGGAAATACTTTGGGTGGTAAGAAGCTGGGGCTATCTTCAAATTTCAAATCAGCAGTGTAGAAATGAGAATCTAAGGAATTTATAGCACAGAAAACTTCCCCTGCAAAAGGCGGGATGAGCAGATGCTGGTGGACTTGGGGCTTCTGAGTCATTGCAAAGCACTCGTCTTAGTGGTGACTGCAAGATCAGAGGCCAGTGTTGGGATAACAGGAGCTTAGACTGACTGTCCCAGGAACTGGGTAAAGAAACAGGAATAGACCTTTCAGATGTAGATGTGGTGGTGAGCCACTGCTGTGTTCATTCGTGGCCCGTCTAAGTTGCTGACCTTGAGCCCCAGCCATGTGCTCTCAGTCCAGGAATTAGACTTTTTTGATCACCATCTTGAATGTCTTTCTGCTCTCTAATTTGCTTAAGAGCATGTCATTAGTATGATGTCTACTTTCAACTGAATAGATTAAAACCATCATAAATATGAATACTTGTATTATATAGCTCAAAGCTAGTTTACTGTTCTGTTGTGGACTTCAGATGACTGCTGCATATTCAAAGAAGCATCATTGATCCTCATTGCCAGCTTCAATTACAACTGATAGGATCACTCACTGGATGCTAAAGTGCAGCTCTTTTCTTCCTATCTACTTCCCTTGTTATATTTCACTGGGATTCTTTTCTCAGTCATTCCTTATGTGGTTTGCCATATTGCAAAGCATGTGCTTTACTCAGTGAAAACTAATACAGTACGCATGATATAAATGATGCATAAAAAGCAAAGATATCATTGTATGATAAACCATATGAATCAAATGAGTGTTACAGTAAAATAATTTTGCCTGACTCACTCCGCCATGTGGATGAGTTGGAATGCCTGCCTCATATAAATGGACTTAAATTATATTAGCTAAGAAGATGGAAATTCCATTCCAAATACTTTACAAAATAATCTACTATCAAATTTATACAGTGTAAATTTTTAATGGCTCCCGAGGGCCTGTATTTATATGCTGTAAAGCAAATTCCAAATTATTTTTTTCAAGTGCATTGAAAATTGCTGAACAAATAAAAGTTCCCCAGCAATGCTACAGATTGTTCCATGTCCATTTGGAGCAAGAATATGCATCACATTCAAGGTGGACCTGGACGCAGCAACGTGGTGCCTCGGAGAAGAGCAGACACTGGGGAGGCCCAGAGATGGTGGTACCCTGGAAGCTCACCGGACAAATGATATATTTTTTTAAAAATAGACAGAAAAAGCCTTCAAGGCATGGTGAATTAAGTTACTCCAGGAACGAGTACATATTATAAAGAAAGTACAATCAAACACTCATTTACATATTTATGATGTTTGGAAGTAAATGGGGTTTACCAGTATGTGCTTTTGTAGAAATGTGAAATGCTTATAACTTGAGAGAACAGATATTTAGTTGTTGGGTCTATATAAGAATATGCCTGTGGCTCATCCCACCAGAGAATCTTGTCAGGGCATTCATGTGCATTTATGTTTCGGGCATAAGTTGCATACATTTAGAGTCTAATGATAGTTAACATTTATAGAACTACTTTTATAATCAAGGAGCTCCTGTACCTGCTTCACATATGTTAACATCTTCCTCATATAGCCACATAATATAAACACTGTCTCTGTTTTCTTTCATTTATAATTAAGATAATTGAATTTTGGAGAAGCTCTCCAATGTGCAGAAAACAAATAGTCATGACGTTAGAGCCACAGACTAGAAAATACAAAAGTTCTGGTTTCTAACAAACTGAAATGCTTAGGCAATTTAATTGAATTTATTCTTCCAAATGACAAATTATAATACATATAATCTAATTGCTTCAATTTTTCAAGACACGATTCTAAAGCACCAAAGCTAGGAAGATCCAACAGGTAGGAAAGCTAAATCAAGGGCCCTGATGTGATATTCTGATGATCCTCAACTCTGGCACCTGGAGGGTGACACAGGAGCGAGCATGCAAGTGGGTTGTCAGTGAAATAGAAGCAGTACTCCTAACTCTTCATACAGTGTAGCAGCATTCTTTAGTTTTATTTTTAAAAAATGTTTCATGTGTTTTTTTACAGGGGCTCACTACACAGCTCAGACTCATAGTGATCCTCCTGCTTTCAGCCTCCCCAGTGCTGGGATTGCAGGTGAGCACCATCACACTCAGTCTAGGTAGCTGTCTCAGCAATCCCTGGAGCAGGGCTTCAGTTCTTTTTAGATGAACTTGACTCTTACATACTCTTTGCTCACCATGAGAGCTATCCTAACACTACTGGTATTTTCAGGAGAAAGAGTTATACTACGTAATCAAGCTTCAGTTTTCTAAACATGTGCAGTCATTTTTTACACAGTATGAATTCAGCATTTTTAGAGTGACTTTCCTTCATTTTCTATTTACATCAGAAAGAATTTTAAATTCAAATAGTGAATATTTTTTTTCCTTTCATTTTATTGAAGTACAAATGTCACTCAGACAGTTTCAAGACACCTTAACAATACAGATTCGATAAATTAATACATTGCAAACTGTTTTCATAACGTTTTGGTATTGTACAAGGTGCATACATGATATTATATTTACAGATATTATTTTAGCAGATATCTCTTATCAGTGAATTAAGAATGTAGCTGCTTACTTATTTTTTTATACCTGAATTATATCAAAAATCAAATAGTGAATATTTTAACTGCTAGTTTTCATTCATTTTGAGGTTCGCAATATTCATAACCGTATTCTGTCTGTACTTGATAGAGTATCCATTCATAGTGTTAGTATCAGGAATACAACACTATGCTTTTGGCATAAAGGGTACCAAGTGGGCTCTGTTTTCACTGTTAGTGTTCTTCAAACTTTTGAGTGGTTCTTTTGATATACTGGTATCACTAATTGAGCAGTATTTTGCAGGAAAATCACCCTTTAAAGAAGGTTTGTGAACTATTGACTTACCTTATTTTGAGTCAGCATAATAATGAGCAAAGATTTTGGATGGGAAATAAATTAATTAATTATAACCTAACTTTGAACAACAAAATTTTGTCCAATTGTTCTGCAAATGTTTGAAATAGAGAAGTTCTAGTGCAATCTTAGGAATTCTTAACAAAGTATACTATAGGGTCCTCTAGCTTGCTAAAAACAGACTAATAGGTGAACACTAATTATTAAAAATATGATAATCTCATCAATGTGTCAAGCAGATTTAACCCAAAACAAAGGAATATGAAATACAGTACCTTGAACAAATTTAAAATCCAAAAGCTTTTACTTTATATTACATTTTTCTATGTATTCATCATAGCTTTATAAATTAACTACTATATTCATTTCTCAAATAAAAATTGTAAATATCTGTTAAACAGATTGTTAAAAATGTTGTACTAAAAACTTATGAAATCAAAGTGAGGCCAGCTCTGTGAGAGATACTTTGGTACTCATCTCTGCACCTACATTTGTTAGGTCCTCTAACAATGGCAACTATTGAAGAGCAATTCATGATACAGATGAGAGTAGAGCTTTACTGTGGTTTTAATACTTGTCATTACTTAGAAAAGAAGAGTACACTGGCCAGGATATGGATATTTCAGGAAAACAAACCAGGCCAAAATGTAAGAAGTAGGATATAGAAGGCAGGTTATTTTACAATTCATAAGCCTAATTCTTCCCCATAAATAACTCAAAAACAAAAAGTTACTGAGCAGAATTCCCATTTCAGTGCAGGTGGATTTTCTGTGCAGGCTATTTCTCTCCCTGCGTTGGTGATCAATGAAGTCAGCATCACCATGTCCTCCGAGAGTGAAGTCTGCAGCTCTGAGGACATGCTGTGTTGTGACAGCCCTTCCTGTCCTGCCTGATGTAGTCACATACCATAGAAAATCACCCAAAAATTGGTGAAGCTAGAGCATTTCTAAAATTTGTTTCATTCGCTGAAGAAGATGAAGAACAAGTGACCCCTCTTCACTTTGCAATATCCACAGGACACAGAAAATGGAGCCTCTAAAATCAATTTCATGATTAAGACATTAACCTCTGTGGTCATTTGGCCAACAGGCAGAGGAAGCTGTTAAACACACAGAGTCAGCCACTTTTATATCTTTTTTAGAATTATGAGTGTGATAAAAAGCTTCCCTTCCAATTATATGAGCAGTTATTTTGCTGATAAAATACAAAAGGAGAAAATAGGAGACAAATTTAGATACTATTCCATGCAGAAATTCCCCAAAATGAAAGCAATACCTCATTGCTTTGAAAAGAGAAAATGCTAAAATTGTTTTTTAGTAAGATTATACTAGTATCTGCCTCAATGAAATTTGGAGAAACTAGTGTTAGACTCTTCTCAGAAAGCAAGAAAATTACAATCCTTTTATGTCCTGTTTTTTTTTTTTTTTTTTGCACAAGTGTCCAAAATGCCTTTGTGTGTATTAAAAATAATCAGAAACAAACTCCTGAAAAGGGGATAATAAACATGACTAGCTTGGATAGTCAGATAATAAACACATATACGTACACTTTGTATCTCACCTATTAGTGTGTGTGCATTAGACAGTTCTTTCAGACAACTAACACTGGGAGGAGGAGTCTTAGATGTTGAGCAATGTACAAATCCCATCAGGAGAGACTGAATGGGAATGTACAAATTGCAGAATAGATATGCAAGGAAAGGACATTTTTGCATAAATTATTTGACTTTGTCTACATCTATCATGGTAATTAAATTTACTTATATGCTTTTTCTTATTTAGTGTTCATTGTGGTAAAAACACAAGGATCTACTTTCATATAAAACTTCATGTATGCTAACATATTTTTAACTCTAGTCATCATACTCTACTTTATATCTACAGAACTTCTTCATCTCAGTAGTAAAGGTTTTCATCTTTTGGCTGGACCTCTCCATTTTCCCTGTATTTTGGACCAAGGAACTACCAGACTCTGCTTTTTGTTAACTTGAATACTTCAGATTCTCCAATGTAAGTTAATATATTAATTGTCTTCCTGTGTGTTTGACTCAGCACAAATCCTCAAGGTGCATCTGAAATTTATTACTTCTTCTTATGGCTTGAGAAAAGCAGAATGTGGAGGTTGTGAAATTTTCAGTTGACCTTTTATTATGCCTCACTGAACTATCCACCTCAAATTCTTTGCTGTTGTTTTCTAGGAAAGACAAGATTAACAATTTCTAAAACTTAATTGTTATAGTCAGGGTTTACAAGGAAATAGATTTAACACTGCACAAATAATTGATAGGACTGTTTTATAATATTCACCCCCAGTACAGAAGAGTTCAGGAAATCCATTCATGTACTAGAGACCCAAAGAATACAGATGAAGGTCTGTATCCCATGGCAATGACCCACACGAGTCCAGCTGGAGACCAAGACACTACAATAATATTTAATGAAAGTTAGCATCAAAATTCTGCACTGGGAAGGCCAAAAGGTCAGTGGTGGAAGCTAGAAAGACTGTGCCAGTGGGAGGAATCTGTGACAGCAGTCTGAAGGATTTGCATTGGCACCAGAAAGTGATGCACAAGGTAAGGACCAGAGCCTCCTTGAAGAGAACTGCAGGTATCCTCAGGGACCGTGGGGATCTGAGCTCCTCTGATGCAGAGAATAACTGAGTTGATATCAGGAAAGCCAGCACAGCAGGTCTTCTCCAGGGAAATCAACAGCACACTGTCTTCCCCTCCACTCTAGTTTAATGCTGTTAGCAACAGTTCTCAGGTGGGTCTTGCACACCCAGAACCAAGCTGACTCAGGTCAGCTGGGTGTACCGATCTGGCCATTAGTGAATGTGCCACATTAATGAACCATCTTAAGTGATATTTTATAAATATAAAAGCATAAAATATGTAGCTCATATTATGATTATTTATTACTTTCCACTGAATATTAGTGTCTCTACCATATTTGTATATTCCAGCTTTCTATGTGATGATATTTGGCAGCGGAGTACTTTGCAGGTAATTAGGTTAGGACACTGAAGTGGAGTTCTCAGAATGGAATTAAAACCTCATAAATAGTAAATAGGCCAGAATTATTTTCTTTTCATGAAAAGAAACAACAAAATTACACCCATATACAGCTCAGAAAAACGAACTCCAAGCAGGAGCACAATTAGCCAAGGTGTTGATTTTTAAATATCCTCAACCTTCAGAAGAGTCAAAAATACCAAGAAATGACGATTTCTCAAGTTGAATTTGGCTGTTCATGGACCAGTTCTCCAGACACACTGTAGCAGTGAGCACATCATCTACACATGACATTAGCTCCAAGCATCTGTACACATGCAAACCTCCACAGATGTGTGTATCTTCAGAATGAATTTCTGTGACTTTGCTCATAGAATTGCACAAATGTCAATTTCCTTTTTCAAATATCATTTTGATGCATCAACACCAGCAAAAGTTGGATGAAGGGCTCAAGTAAGTGTATACATTACTTTTGCAGCTTCCTTTGAGTCTATAAAGTAATTATTTAAGGAAATTTTAATGAAAATTAAGTACATTTTGAGAACATAAGTCGATTACTGATTGGTAAAATAGGGTATAAGTTTTATAGTGCATATTTCTGCAAGAGCAATCCAGGCATGTCAAAGTCCGCTAAAATGAAAAGCTAGTTCTGACTTATGGAAGCAGATTAACTGCTGAGTATAGAAATTAATTAGATGATTAATTAATTGGAAATTGTTAGGTGATGAATATGTTAATGAGTTTGACTATGGTGGTCATCTTACCTTGTCCTTCTTGCATTCATGGGAACTGGTTCCAGGTCTCTCTGTCACTATGAAAGCCACAAATGCTCAAGTCTCTTGTACAAAATGACCCAGCATTTCTAAGTAGTAAATACACATCTTCTTGTGTAAGATTAAATCATCATTAAATTGCTTACCACATCAAGTACAATGCGTGTGCTATGTACATAGTTATTATTTCTTGTTTGGGAAGTAATAACAAAAAAAGGATTGTAGGAGTTCAATGTCTGTGCAAAATTTTTCTCCAAGTGTTCTGTAAGTTGAATCAGTAAATTCAGAACCTGTGTATGTAGAGGGCTGCTTCAGTCACTTTTTTGTCACTGAGACAAATGCACAGCACCTACAGTCACCTCTCAAGGCCCTATTAATAAATAAAGCTATGTTGGACATTTTAGAATAGGCAAGATATCATGTCTGCATCTTGTCCTCTGAAAAACTACTATGAAAACAACAATATGCAATGTATTAGTTATTGTAACTGTCCTATTAACCTGTTTAGAAACTGCTTTATTTTTATCTTTTTCTCATTAAAATGAATTTAAAAAAGCAATAAGAGCCAGTTGTATGTATAAACAAAGCTTAAATTATATGTCTTAATATACAGGACTATGAATTACACCCCAGCAAAGATGATTTTTTTTTTGTTTGTTCAAGAAGCATCCACTTCAATATAAATGCTTCAAGTTTATCATTCTTTGTAGCTGAGTAATACTGCATTATATAGAAATATCACATCGTTTTCAACCATTCCACATGTGATGGGCAGCTTGGTTGTTTCTAAGATTTGCCTATCACAAACTGTGCTGCTATAAACACAGGTACACATATATCACTATGATATAATGTTTTCAGTTCCTCTGGGAAAATTCCCAGTAGTGGGATAGCCGGCTTGAATGGGATTTCCAGTCCTACTCTTTTGAGGAGTCTCCACACTGACCTCCACAATGATTGCACCAGTGTACATTCCCACCAGTAGTGGAGAAATGTTCCCTTTTCCCACATCTTCTACAACATTTGTTATTGGGTGATTTCTTTATGATAGTCATTCTTTCTGGAGTGAGATGGCATCTCAGTGTTGCTTTAACTTGCATTTTATGGATGGCTAGTGATGTGAAGCATTTTTAAATATATTTATTCGCTTCTTTAATTTCATCCTCTGAGAAGTGTGTATTCATCTCAGACGCACCATACTCTTGATCACACCTACCAAAAACACAATAGAGACTTTAAAACTACTTCTTATAGTGGCAAGAATAATGGATAAGTGCATTCAAAGGAAGGGGAGGTGAGCATTGGGCGTGGGTCCAGAAGGGCGGTGGGCAGCAGCTGGGAGTCTGTCAGGCCACTGAGTCATTGGCCGCGGCCAGCTTGGTTGGCACTGAGGGTTTGGCTGGAGGCCATGGGCACGCTGCCTTGAGGCGGAGGTAGGGGCGTGTGCAGGGAGGAAGCCGGAGAGTGGCTGGGGCAGGGCTGGGCCAGGGCACGAGGTGGCAGCTGCGGCAACACCTCCACCACCACCATGTGCTAGGAGCTGCAGCCCAGTTGGCAGAAGCTGGTGGAGAAGCTTACCGTGCTGAACAACTGCGGGTCAGCATGCTCACCTGCCTCTATAACATCAAGAAGACTTGTGGAGACCCCAAGGCCAAACCATCATGCCTTATTGACAAAAACTTGGAATCCACTATAAAATTCATAGTCAGAAAATTTTCTGCTGTAGAAAGTTGCAACAACCATCAACAGCTTACACAGGTACAGAAAGAAAAATCAGAGGTTTTGAAAAACCTGGCATTGTATTGCTTCATATTTGTAGATGTTATGGAACTTAAGGACCATGTTTGTAAATTGCTGAATACTACTGATGTTTGCCAAGTATTCTTTGACATTACTGTGAACTTTGATTTAACAAAGAACTAATTGGATTTGATTACAACCTACAAAACATTAATGACACTGCTGTCTCGAATTGAAGAAAGAAAGGCAATCACTGGATTATATAATTATACCCATGAAATGACCTATGGAGCAGGTGACTGAGAATACCCACATCTTGGTCAGATGATTGTGGATTATGAAAACCCTTTAAAAAAGATGATGGAAGAGCTTGTAGCCCATAGCAAGTCTCTTTCAGATGCACTAATTTCTCTCCAGATGGTGCATCCTCAAAGGAAACTTTCAGCTAACCAGTGGAGAAATGCCCAGTTACTGAGCCTCATCACTGCACCCAGCACCATGCTGAATCCTGCACAGTCTGACACTATGCCTTGTGAATATCTCTCTTTGGATGCGATGGAGAAATGGATTATCTTTGGCTTTAGTTTGTGCCATGGGATCCTAAATATCGATGCTACAGCTCTGAACCTTTGGAAGCTAGCTCTTCAAAGTAGCTCTTGCCTTTCTCTCTTCTGGGATGAAGTTTTCCACATTCATAAAGCGGCAGAAGATTTATTTGTTAGCATAAGAGGCTACAATAAACGTATTAATGACATAAAAGAATGCAAGGAGGCAGCTGTGTCACATGCTGGCTCAATGCACAGAGAAATACGCAAGTTTTAAGGTCTGCACTAAAAGAATTGGCTACTGTCCTCTCTGATCAACCTGGCTTGCTTAGTCCTAAGGCACTGTTTGTTTTTATGGCATTATCTTTTGCCTGTGATGAAATTATCTGACTACTTTGTCATGCAGATAACATGCCAAAGAAGAGTGCAGATGACTTTATGGATAAGCACATTGCTGAATTAATATTTTACATGGAAGAACTTAGAGCACATGTGAGAAAATATGGACCTGTAATGCACAGGTGCTATGTGCAATACCTTTCTGGCCTCGATGCTGTTGTCCTAAATGAACTTGTACAGAACCTTTCTCTGTGTCCCGAAGATGAATCGATCATCATATCCTCTTTTCTTAATACTATGGCTCCCCTAAATGTAAAGCAAATTGAAGATGGCAAAGTATTTGATTTCAGAGGAATGAGATTAGATTGGTTTAGGTTACAGGCATATCTAATGTCTCTAGGGCTTCACTTCGTCTGGCAGGTCATCGTGAACTTGGAAAGATGATGAATACAATAATCTTTCATACAAAAAAGGGTAGATTCATTGGTGGAAATGTTGGTGGAAACATTAGATCTCTCTATATTTTGTTTGTATAGTCATTCTTTTGAGAAGATGTTTCAGCAGTGTTTAGAGTTACCATCTCAGTCAAGATACTCAATTGCTTTTCCACTACCTTGTACTCATTTTATGAGTTGTATGCATGAACTATCCAGAGGAACAGGACCATACTGGAGATCATAGTCTGTCCTTGTGCAATACGTTCCTAGATGAAATGGCCAAACAGGCTCAGAATCTCATCACTGACATTTGCACAGAACAACGTACTCTTAGTGACCAGTTGCTGCCTCAACACTGTGCCAAAACCATCAGTCAAGCAGTGAATAAGAAGTCAGAAAAGCAGACTGGTAAGAAATGGGAGCCTGAAAGAGAGAAGCCAGGCATGGAGAGCATGAGGAAAAACAGGCTGGTAGTGACCAACTTTGACAAATTGCACATTGCACTTTCTGAGTTATATTTCTCTATAAATTATGTACCAGACATGGTGGTAAGGGAACATACCTTTACTCCATGAGAATATTTGACTTCTCATTTGTAAATCCACACTTTATTAAATCAATTGTTGTGATGACAATGTATAATCAAGCCACACAAGAAACTGCAAAACCGTCAAGAGTTTCTAACAAGTGTAAGAGCATATATGACCGTACTCCAGTCAATAGAAAACTATGTTCATATTGATATTACAAGAGTATTTAATAATGTTCTTCTTCAACATACACAATATTTGGACAGTCAGGAAAGCCAACCATTACAAGTCTATATACAA
Source organism: Ctenomys sociabilis (assembly GCA_004027165.1). Lineage (NCBI taxonomy): Eukaryota > Metazoa > Chordata > Mammalia > Rodentia > Ctenomyidae > Ctenomys > Ctenomys sociabilis. The sequence goes on along the minus strand of PVKA01031519.1, from coordinate 4,252 downwards.
ATTGGTATTTGGAAACTTTGCTAAGGCAAGTCAGCAATGGCCATATAGCTTATTTCCCTGCAATGAAAGCATTTGTAAATTTACCCACAGAAAATGAATTAACATTCAATGCAGAAGAATATTCTGACATATCAGAGAAGAGGTCATTATCAGAACTACTAGGCCCATATGGAACGAAATTCCTAAGTGAAAGCCTTATGCAGTACATTTCATCACAGGTGGCTGAAATTAAGAAACTTGTGGTGGAGAATGTTGATGTGCTAACACAGATGAGGACCAGCTTGGACAAACCAGACCAGATGGCCACATTCTTTAAGAGACTGTCATCCCTTGACAGTGTATTGAAGAGGATGACAATAATTGGTGTGATTTTATCTTTCCGATCATTGGCACAAGAAGCACTTAGGCATGTCTTGTCCTATCATTGCTTTCCTTGTAAGTTCAATTGAAGATTTCAAGGACAATATTCCAAGAGAGACTGATATGAAGGTTGCAATGAATGTGTATGAGTTATCATCAGCTGCTGGACTACCTTGGGAGATTGATCCTGCCTTGTGGTAGTTCTTTCTTCACAAAAGTCAGAAAATATTAGTCCAGGAAAACAATATAAAATTGCTTACCTTCTCATGGTCTTTGTAGCAGTTTCTTTACCAATACTGGCTAGTAATGTGATGTCACAGTACAGCCCTGCTATTCAAGGGCACTGCAACAACATTCATTGTTTGGTCAAAGCCATCAACCAGATCGCTGCAGCCTGTTTACAATTCACAAAGGAAGCATTGAAGACCGACTTAAAGAATTTCTGGCACTTGCATCCTCCAATCTAGTGAAAAGTTGGCCAGGAAATAGATAAAACTACCACAAGAGATAGAGAGTCTGCTTATTTACCACTTAGATATAATTGTACAGGAATCACCATTCCCGATGATGGATCTTTTGGAATCTTGTTTTTGTTATGTGTTGCTGAGAAATGCATAGCATGCTCTCTACAAACAAAGTGTTACATCTCCTGCATAGAATATCTACTTATTCAAGACAAGCATGCATTTTTGTTGCCTTGGATTTATCTGTAAACTGTAGAACTATTTTACCTTAAGGCCTGAAAGACAATTTTGTGGATTATACATTTTTTTCATACAGTTGTATTTTCTGATCATTGATTTCTTAATATGGTTGTACTACAGCATATTGGTTGATTTAGATTGCATAATCACTGAATTCACTGAGATTATTCCTATAATTTTAGAGTATCATTTATTTGAAAAGCATACATAATATGTTTTTTATATTGAAAACAAACTGCCTATTTATTTCTGCAAAAAGAACTGTATCTAGTGATTATTTTAGATAGTGATATTATAGCATTCATCTGTGTGTAAATTATTTCATATATGGAAGAGTTCTGATCTGTACCCATGGTTCTTACTGAAAACAAAATTGGATGTGAATTTCTGTGATGTTATGAATACATTTCTACTTTATTTTGAAACTTTTGCCAAGCTAAATAACACTGTATAACATTAAAAATGTTAAAGCCTGCTTAGCACTAGAAGCAGAACATGTCTGGAAATTGTAACAGCAGCATATGTTGTCACTTGTATAAAGCTTAGTGATAATTTTTAGACAACATCCATGGTGCCCTGTTGGCATTGCTGTATAATAAAAAAATCTTAGACATTTATCAATTATTGATACAAATGTTAGTCCCTAACTAATTTTTATATGTTTTAAATTCTTGAAATTCAAGTGTATCTGCCATAACATAAAATAAACACTAGACTATATTAAAAAGAAGGAAGGGGAGGAGGAGAGTATCTTGAGGGAAACTACTGTCAATGTATCTTATTCACTATATTGTGTAACACACATTGTATGTAAGAGGTGAAAAAGCAGAGAGAGAGGTACTAGAAGAGAAGCTAGGAAAAGAGTAAAAATGGTGTAGGTCAGGAGACATGACACTACCAAATATCAGCCACGTGGCAAATAGATGGTGTAAAGTGCCATAATCCATCTGATTTCTGAAATCTGAATCTTCATATTGCACTCTCAAATTTTCAAATATTGAAAACATACTAATGTATGTTATTATTCTTGCATCCTTGACCCTCAGTCTCAATGTTTTGGCCCTCTTCATCATTTCCTTGTAATGAAAATTCTCTGGGTCTTTTCAGAGTTAGATGCTCTAGGTCACTAGAAAGCCCTTCCTTCTATGTTGGGATTCTTCCCAGATGAAAATATTTTTGTGCTAGTCACTCTGTCTCTTGATAGCATGGGTCTTTTTAAAAGTAATAATGGAAATTAAATAAAAGCATACATTTGCAGGAAAAGGCTTCTATTGGGAAGTGAGAGAAGATGGCAAGGGATTTTAGCTTAATGTTCTGATAAAAACTATGCCAGACCTAACAAGGGACAAAGTAGAAAAAGGAATCCAGTGGGAACAGCTAGAGGAACATGTTCAGATAAAGCAGATCAGATGGGCCCACTTACAAAAGAGGCCAAATTTTAAGGCTTAGTTGAACTGGGCCATGGTCCGTCAGATCATATTCTCTAAATCTGATTTTGTAGCTCAGGCAGAATCTCATGGTTCAAGGGGGGGATTCCTTTCACAAGAAATCATTATACCTGTTTGGTGCAGTCTCAATCACTTGAGGCTCTACTTTTCCTGCAGTCCAGCTGATTGGGTTTGAAATAATGGCTGTAGACTTGAAAACATTGTTCCTGGGACTTTATGAAATTATAAAAGTTATTAATCATATGTTTGGGCAAATATTAAGAAATTGCCTTATTTTTATCTATGTCCTTGGTCTTGAGGGTGAAATGGACTTGATAAATTTTGAGATAAATGACTCATCTTTTAGACCTTTATAAAAGAGAAATTATCTGGAATGTAAATGTACAATTAGATATACAAATGAAGAACTAGCTTTGCTGTGCTCTTAATTATCTTTGGGCATCTGTAGGCTAGAGTAAAGAGTCACGGGTTGTAGAATAAAACTCTTTTAAGTCCTTGATTGTCTTTGAATAAAACACAGATCCACTCTTAATGAACAACAGGTTAAGGCCCCAAGAGTTTATTTATCCTTTATGCCTATGGTGCTCTCTGATGAGATCATGAGTGTGTCAACTCTGGTAGAGTCTGCCGCTGCCGTGATTTATGTTAGAAGACTCTGGTTTCCAGGATGTTCTCACTAGCTGTTACTGTGACCCCTTTAACATTGATTTCACAAATGCTTCCTTCACCACAGTTTACTCATTCAAAATTACTTAAAGAGAAATTAGTAGTCCCACCATTCCCACTGATGGCACAGGAGCCTTTGGTCTTACTCATGGATGTTTTAATTGCCTGTTTGCACCCCAGTCCATGAGAAACTGCACTATGATGGCATGTTTTTCTATTAACTGTAACTCTTTGGCTGGAAGTGACAGAAGCTTAATTTGTTTTACTTATTTTAAGCCAAAAGAAGGGCTTATTGGCTAACATATTCAACACATGTATGGATAAACACATCTAACTTTAAGGGATGATGTATAATAGAGGATTCTGTATCGCCATGGAATTTCTGTCTTTGTCCTTTTCTATTTTTCTGCTTTATCTCTGAGGATGTTACTGCACACAAGGACCTAGTTTCCACTCAGTATGGTTAGCACACTAGTGTCTTAGCAAAAGAGAAAGGACATCCGCTTTTCTCAGATACAATTTTGTATAGCTCTCCACACAAAGAAACTAGGGAAGACAAATCAATAAGCAATCATGGAGCATGATTGGACAAACAATGATCTTTGATAATAATTCTCCCCCACATGTGGAAACTTATTACTACATACGTTATAGCCTAAATTTTTGTACTACACTTAATCTCTAAAACAATGTGTTCAAATGGAAATGAGGATAGAAGATGTACTGCTCAGATATAATGGCATTCTGAAACAATTTAATTTTTGAATCAATCTTACAGCCCAACAATGTATTCCAAGGAGAGCTAGGGAGAACACTGAATGTGGGGCCAGGATATAAGGTCAGTAGGGTGGTGTCTGCCAAGCACAAAGTCCTGAGTTTGTCGGCTTTTAGTGCTATGGTCATCCACTAGGTAAATAATTATTGAATCTTTGATATAATTCAGCTATAAAAAAACCTGTAAATATAATTTCATGTATGCACCTTGTACAGTACCAAAACGTTATGAAAACAGTTTGCAATGTATTAATTCATCGACTCTGTATGGTTAAGGTGTCTTGAAACTGTCTGATTGAC